>RCUC01117124.1:0-16818 GCA_003697995.1 Taxidea taxus jeffersonii
AAAAGCCATTAGCCTAATCTGGTGGTTCAGGGAAGACTTTGTTGCAGGGTATGTGCCCGAATTGTGACTTCGTTTAGATACTGTCACTTAATAGTGAACCTAACACAATTCCTTGTACCTAGATGGTGCTCCGTAATAATTTATTGAATAAGCTAAAGACCAGAGTTGCAAGTGCTGAAAAATTAAGGAAGGAAACAGATCAGAGTTTGGGGAATGATCCTCATTTTTCACCTAGCGTCTGAGGATACAAAACTGATCTTCCTGAAGAACAAAATAAAAAATATAAAGACTGTGGAGCCAAAAGTATGAACCTCTCCCTTTCCACTTTTCCTCTGATAGAGACACTAAGAAGGGATTGAGGGAAAGTGTAGTTATGGGATGACATAGGACAAATGAGTCTTATAATTTATTTAATAATTGAGCTTATCCTACCTTAATGATATATTTCAAAATGTATAAATTTGGATGGATTCTTCCTCTGCTTACCCTCTCACCAGGCGCAGGCTGAAGATAAATAATTTACATCTAACCCAGCAGAAAATTAGTTTTGCAAAACTGGTGGAGAGTGGTATTTTGCTATAGTTAATTTTTTTAAATTGTGTTACATTATAATAGCCATTTATGAAAAGAGACTTCCCTATAGACCTCAAAATATGTTACAAAACTAATGGTTAAAACAGTGAGGTATTAGTTCAGGAATAAACAGATATCAGTGGAACACAGTAGATAGTCCCCCAAAAGTCACGTGTGTATAAGGTGATGATGTCTCAGCTCTGTCGGGGAAAAGTTATTTGGTAAGTGATCATTGGGACAACCAACTATTTGGGAAGACAGATCCTTCCCTGAAGCCATACCAAAAAAAAAACAAAAAAACAAAACCAGATTCCAGATGGATTACAGTTTTTAAGAGAAAATGATTTTACTACAAAAGCAGTAGAAGAGAATATTTATAATCTTTATATAGGAAAGACTCCACCAGGCATGATACCATAAAGGTAAAAATTGTCCAATTTAGTTATATAAAATGTAAAATCTCTGCTAGTAATAAACACCATAAACAGAGACAAAAAATAAAGTGGAAAAAAATATTTGCACCTTATGTTCAAAAGCCTTGCTCTATAGGATGCTCCCACAGTATAACAAGCAAAAGATTAACAAAAGCTTTGAATAGACAATTCAGAAATGAAGATGAATAACAAAAGATACTCAACCTTCTCAGTGATCTACAAATCTACAAATACAAATATTTAATTTAATGAGAGTGTTTCCCCTATTGGATTACACTCTCTGAAGGACAGTATGACAATACATATATCAAAATTTAAAATAGACTCTCTGAATGACAAAACGTATATCAAAATTTAAAGTAGACTTGCCCCTTGACCAAAGGGTTCCACTTCTAAGATTGGACAAATGCACTAAAATTTATAGACAAGTCTTCTCACTGTAGCATCATTTCTAATAGCTAAAAAGTTATAAATAATATAATGAATTGTCTGTCACTAGAAGATTCAGTTACCATACAACCACACAGTGGAAGACTGTGCGTTTTTTTCTTTTAATGAGGCAGATCTGTTTACTTACGTGGTGAGATGCCTCCAAGCGGAGGGAGGAGGAGGAGAGTTAGATAATAGTATGTATTATCTGGTTTTATTTATAGAAATATGTACATTTTAACATATCTATGTGTTTAACTTTTTGCAAGGATATGAAGTAAACTGTTAATAGTGGGTTATTTCTTGGGCAGGATTATGGGGTGACTTTCACTTTCTGTTTTAGACATTTTGGTATTACTTAACGTTTTTCTACAAGCATATATTGCTTTTGAAATCAGAAAAGTCAGTAAAGAGGTTTCTGTTTACAAATTTTTTTTTAAAAAGTGTAAGAAGAAGAAGAACGTTGTGAAGAACGTTGTAGGACTTAGCATCTCTGTAAAACAGAGTGGCCATTAATGTAATTAGGAGCTTTGCCTCTCCCCCTCTGTGTCCTCCCTGTTGTCCCTTTACTACTTCTGACACTTAGTCCAGCTCCCCCACCCCCAGCTTTGGCAATAGCTACCGCAAGACAGAGCCTTCAGATGGAAGTTCCACAGCTGTGACTCTGCACACCATCCCCGTTCGGGGAGGGAGAGCTCTGCAGGGCTGGTCTGTACGTAGCAGTCTCGTGGGCCACATTTTCATTTGGAAAGAGCAAAGTCTGAGAAAAATGTAAACCGTGGTTAAGAATCGGGATAATCGTTGTACACTTAAACAGATAATCAGCGGAGAGACCCTTCCACTAATGAACTTACCACTCCTGGAAATGAGGCCCCCATCATCTCTCAGAGCTCAACTGCTAGAAGACATAGAAACCCTCATCACAGTCCACAATGTGGACCAGAGAACAGAACATATAAAAATAGCTGTGGTGGTACCCTGAAATGTTTGAGATTCCGACAAACCTGCAGTGCACCTAAAAAACATACGCACCATGTCCTCCTCATCATCCCCCCAGACCCCCTCCAGCTCAGAACTCCCAAGTCCATATGCTTCTGATTCATTGACAGTTCATTGGAATCATTGTCTAAGAGCATTGAGATCCAAAAAACTTACACTTTTAAAAGCACACTCTTTGAGGAAAGCTGTTCAACCCCAAACTAATTTGAAAAGCTCTAAGATTTAAGTCGGCACAGGAGTCCAAACCACCAGTGTTTCAAGTAAGCTTCATTCTTGGCAAAAGACAACCGCTTCCTCCAAACTGGTGCGGCTTAGCCCCGAGGTCTGAGAATGCTGGCGGAGGAGATTCGAGGAAGGAATGTGCCTTGTTTCTGGCCAAGGCTCTCAAGTGCTTCTTAGAAAAGGCGACTCCCCTGAAGCATTAGCCTCCCCCCATCTCTTTATTCTTGAAAACCAATGTTTACCTTTAACGTATCTCCGACAGGTTGGAATCAGGAGGTAGTAACCCTACAAGCAGCGATTCTTATGGTGACCGGGCCTCAGCGAGAGCCCGCCGCGAGGCCCGGGAGGCCCGCCTCGCCAGCCTGACCAGCCGTGTGGAGGAGGACAGCAACAGGGATTATAAAAAAGTAGGCTCCCTTTTCATTTTTCCCTTGTTGGGTTACAACATGTCAAGCTCTCAGCCTTTTCCTTAGTGGAGAAAAGTGAGTGTAGTTCCCATGAACCAGAAGAAACTAATTAGCAACTAATTCCTTTCAGGTTTCTTGGTTTGCTCCATCTCTCTACCAGCTAAATACAGACCGTTCCATATATTGTTTTTAGTGCGGTGAATCTGTGCCTTGAATCAGGTATTTATAGAGGTGTAGGAGACGGTAAAGATGGACAGTTGTAGAAAGGGGAAATAAAAGTAGTTTTTCGTGTGTCTGAGCCATGGAGAGTCATTTGGTAAGACTCATTATTAACAAACATGTGCTTTTCATGAAGTCCTGTGAATGTCAACCAAATACTTCTTGGTGATGGTAAATGATAATCTGGTTTGGGGGAGTTAAAACACCTTACAGTTCATTGCCTTTGGTTCTTGCAGAAGAGGACCTAGTTCCAGGAGCCATCTTGAAAACTTTCCCTTTCAAGTGCTTGAGATGCCAGGGGAAAAAACCATTTTTGTTAATGAAATGTTTGTTTTGTTAATGTTTTGTCAAGCAGAACTTGACTAACATCAATATACACACTAGACCAGCTCTAAAAAAAAAAATAGTTCTCTTTGTATGGGAAACCACAGTGACTGCCCCCCCCCACCCCGGATTAACATTTTTGAAGTTGGAGCACCATTCTATGCGTTTGTGTTCAGCACCTGGGACTTCACCAATACTGAGAGGCAAGAAACCAATTGGCTGAATACAATTTGTTTCCTAGACTTCCTCATCTTCTCCATCTGCCCCACAATGATGGTCTGAGGTAGCGGGGGTTCTCATAGGATGAAACTGTGCGAGTGCTAATCCTGGGAGCCCTGCCTAGTAGGTGACCTGATTCTTTTTCCCTCCCTTCAGCTCTACGAGAGTGCCCTGACCGAAAACCAAAAACTGAAAACAAAACTTCAGGAGGCCCAGCTAGAGCTAGCAGATATAAAGTCCAAGCTTGAGAAGATGGCCCAGGTAAGGGAGAAGAGGAAAAAGGCTGGGTGGCAGGGTGAGTGCGAGGAGGCAAAGTAACCTAGGGCTGTAAGAGAGGGGAAGTGACAGGGAATGAAGACTGGCCCTTCTCAGAGACAGGCAGACAGAAGCGGAGATTCTCATCAGATTTCAGGGTTCAATCGGCATTTAACTTAAAGCGGAAAACTGATCGTTCAGTGAACAATTCCTAACAGCCTGAGTGCTAATAATTAATATTATGGATTATCTACTTATTTCTTAGTAGAAGGGTATTAACCAGTATCATAAGATTAGTGCTTAACAGTGTCTCCTGTCGTGATCATCATGTTTTAGTTCAGTTTATCTGCAGTTAGCTTCTAGAGAGGGATAAGCAAGACACCATTAAACCCAGTGTAGAGAGGCAGCAAATCAGGCCTAGAGAAATAATGGTTAGCATGGGTCGTACAAGAAATTAAGGACAGGAGCACCTGGGTGGCTCAGTTAAGCATCTGACTCAGTTTCAGCTCAGATCATGATCTCAGGGTCGTAAGATAGAGCCCTGAGTTGCTCCTGACTGAGCACGGAGCCTGCTTAGGATTCTCTCTCCCCATCTCCTTATGTCCCTCCCCCTTCCTCATGCTCTCTCGTGCTCTCTGTCTCTCTCTTTAAAAAAGAAATCAAGGACAAATGTGTTCTTAGAATGTACAACCAGATCCCAAAGCAAAGATTCTGTCCTGCAGCATATGTTACCTCCTCAAGCCACCACCGTTGTTCAGCCCCGGCATAAGCAATGTTAGCGGCGATATAAACCAGATAAACCCTTTAACTGCCAGGCCTGATTTAATTAGGCAAAGCTTTAGAGGGGACTAGAGGCAATAACCTCATCATCAGTGAGACAAACACTGCCGCAAGTGCTGTCTTGGGTGACTGCTGAGTTAACAGGAAACCTGTGGAGTTATCGCCCTCCTGGAATGCCCAGTGACTTAAGAATTTTGAAAGCTGAACGGAGATAAAAATGGCTCTTTACTGGGAAGCCATAATTGAAAACCAGAGATGGCTAGTTGTTCTGGCCATATGATATAATGGAAAAGCAAAGCCTCAAACGCTAGGATTGTACAGTGCTGAATACTCGGGGCTCAGGAGGCAGGGGTGGTCAGGTACCTCGGGACATCTGTCGGCATCCCCTCTGGGATGGGGTGAGCCAGCGCTGGGAGACCGCACGACTTAACTGCAGACAGCCCAGACACAGGCGTCCTCCAGAGAGGAGCCCAGCCAGGCGCCCAGTGGGTGGCCTGGCCTGTGAACTGCCCGTCCTTTGGAAGAGGCCCCCCTCCGCCTGGTTGGAGTAGCTGAGCATGGCTCTTCCGCGGGGCTTTGTAAGACCTGCTGCAGCACAGAGGACAGCTGCGCACAGAGCGATTCAGTGGACGAGAAAAGTGGGTCTCAATCCAGAAGAAAACACACACGCTCTCTCTCTCACACACACACACACACACTCACACACACGGCAGGGGGATGGAACTAAATGAACCTCGAGGGCTCCTCTGACCCCAGCATGCCTGAGACAGGCAGAACGTCTCATTCACAGCATAGCCATGGAAGATTCCGAAGGCTGACTTTTCTTCTGAGTAGCGCCACGAACTGACAACGATTAATGAATACAGACCTGCTGCTGCTTCCCATCAGGAATGACCGGGGGTATTTTACAGGAAATGGGCGGGGGGGCAGTCACCTGAGGAGCCACAGGAGGACCCAGTGTCACCTGCTCCCCACTCTCTCCAGAAGCACATTTCTTGACCTTTAGGGGTTCTTGGCTTTTCCACCAGCTTGGGCTCCGGAGCAGTGAGCAGGCTAACAAGCAGCTGACATTGACTCGGATAGGAGACACTGAAAATAAAACCAGCCATTCCAGTCACTGGGGCAAAAGGCTTACTTTCTAGCCAACTGCTCTGCTGGGTGTGTCAGAATATACTGAGTTTTGCCAAATACAAGTGATGGAAATTCAGAAGAAACAGTGGTGCTACAAACCAGTCCTCGGCTGTTTACTACAAATGGAATGTCTGGCAAGACAGGAGGAGCGCCTGTCAGCCCCACACGTCGTAGGGAGACACTTACTACATGGACACACGCGATGTTTTACATGAAAGGTCTGCCCTAACTCTAAGGGGGTTAAGATTTTAAAAGCAAAACAAAACAAGTTCTTTGTAGAAGTGAACTAGTTAAGGTAACTCTTTAGAAGGGAACTAAATGAAAATAAATGAAATCGTGACAGCTTCTGTGCTTCTCAGGCTCAGGGAAGGGAAGCGTACAAGGATACAAACCAGTGCCCAGATCTGCTTCTGCCTTTTTTCTTTTCCTTCCGCTTCTAGTAGATTCAGTGGAAAGGCAGATGGCCCTGACCTTCAGAACAGAAGGTGAAAGCCCAGAACAGGAGCCAGAAATCAGAGTTTTACTGTTAGCTCTAGCTATCCCTTAATATTCTGAAAAAAAGAAACCTCTGCCAAAAGACCAGTACACTTTCTGTATTTTTAAAATGTTGCTTGTGCATGGTACTAGGCAAAATAAAAATAATCACCCCATATTTACTAAATATAGTCTATTAAATGTAAGAAATTTTATAGTGCTAAGGTCAAAAGGAACTTAAGATTCATTTCCAGTCCCTGTTTAAGAGTCACTTCCTGAAGTTATTCTACTTTTTAGCTATGGTGGCTAAATCTTCTTGGCCCTTCTGTGACATTTATAGCAAAAGTCAAAGATGTTCTAAGTTCCAGTGTTCAGGTAAAATCTCACCTCACCTGGAAGCTCAGTATACAAAAGAGATAAAAGTGAAACTGTTCAGTTCAAAGCAGGGCTGATCACACGAGTAGGCTCTGAGAAACCCGGAAGCCCACCCACGCGTGCACACCACTGCTTTAAAAGAGAAAGAGCGTCAGTGTCCAAAGCAGAAAGACTACAAGTGCAAAGGGATTGTTTAGGAGAGTGCCATGGGGCTTAGACCCTCAAGTTCATGAGCCTCTAGCTTTCAAAGAAGAAAAGCCACTTTTCATTTCGTCTGGGTTGTGAGATTACTCACAGACCAGGAGAAGAGAGGGGCAGTGAGGTATAAGGAGACAGTTGGCATTGAAGACCTAACAAATGTTTGTGTGTCTGTGTTGTGGGGATGTCTTTGCACTTGGGACTGTGCTAAATTTTAAGAAGCATTACTACCACCTCTGCTCCCTCGTGGGAATCCTGCAGACTTCAGAGAGACAATAATGTCAGCCTTAGAGATCTGTCGGAATCTGTTTGCTAGAGGCTTCTGCCCCAGTGAGAGCCCAAACCCTGACATCTATTTCTGGGTGTCTCACGGTGAAGCTAAACCAGACTGGGCTTCCTAGTGACCCTGAGACAACTGAAGTGACCACTGTTTGTCTTCAATTTGCACTAGCAGAAACAGGAGAAGACTTCTGACCGATCATCAATGCTGGAGATGGAGAAAAGGGTATGTGTGTGTTTCTTCCCCCGCTTGGTTTCATCTGAGTTTCTCTGACTTTGTTGTTCAGGCCAATGGAAAAAGTTCGTCTTAAGAAGGCGGGAGTTCTGCCACATTCCATTCCTAGCTTGATAATAAATTCTTTTTGTGTGACTCTGGACAGCAGTTTGATTGCTAGTCCTTTTGGCTTCTTTAGATGGTTAGTGCTTTTCACTTAGTCCAGTCTTGGGGTCTGGGGTGGGTCCTTGGAAGGTCATCCCATGCACTGGTTTGGCCTATAGTTAGAACTGCGCGCGCGCGCACACACACACACACACACACACACACCCCTACAGTATATTTTGGCTTACTGTAAGTCAGCACTCATGTACACATCCAGGACCAAGGTCTCTTTCCCCTTCCTGTCACCTTGAACAGAAAGGAAGCTTTCGGCAAGACCCTCTGCCATTGATTTAGGTCTTCTGACTTGTTATATGAGCCAGCAGAATCTTGCACTCAGTCTGACTGGGGGTGGGGAGGGGACATTCCAGTTCAATTGCTGACCTCCCAACTGCATTCAGAATATTTTTCTGGGATTTGACATTCTTGGATTGGGAAAACTCAGATTTATTGATGAACCCTAGCTGTGATTTGGCCCTGGGGGTATAATATGTTCTCATCCCTCCTGTTTAATGTGGAAAGCAGCGAAGTTTTATATTTTATTTCTTTGGCTTATAGCAAAACCTCATTGGCACTAATCAAGGAATCTTCAGAGTCCAGGCTAAATCAGGAGTAGGCTGCTGGGAGAGAGATGGGTTAGGGGGAAGGGTGCTGTTTCTTCCCAGACAATGATGGCTGCTTCCCTACTCACCATCTGCTCCCCATCATGGTAGAAGCAGCTCCTTAGGAATTTGAGGGGAACGTTATTAAAGATAAGGATGCCTTTTATTAATAGAGAACAAGGGCCCTGGTCACTGGCAGTCATTTGAAATTCTGTAAAATCAGAATATCTGGAGGACCCCGGTCCCACCATTTGCTTCTCTTCGAACATTCTGATGGAGATTTAAGCCATGTGATTTCTATCAATGAGATAGTTTCATCCCACAGATCAGTCTCCTTAGTCTCTAAGTCTCCTGCATGAGGTTTGCCTGAGATGTGACGCTGCTGATCACGTGGCCACTGGGAGGCAGCATTTTGACTCCCTTCTAAACCCGGTCCATGTTCAACAGTCTCATTGTTTCTGAACAGGAGAGGCGAGCCCTGGAGCGGAAAATGTCAGAGATGGAGGAGGAGATGAAGGTATGGAGAGCTCTTTCTTCTTTCTTTGTGTGCCCATTCCCTAAATGCCTGCTAGGACTGGGTGACTGAGCCTAGGCCTGCCCCTCCAGATTTCACCACACACCCAACCCCCTCAAGAAGAGATGATGTGTGAAGAGGAGCCAAGCATCTCTCCTCAGCCATTTCATAGGCCCTCTCAGATCACCCAGCGTCCCCTGTGGGCCCCTCGAAGCCCCTCTGGGAACCAGTGCTGCTCTGGCTTAAGGGGAAGTGTCTTCAGACTAGGGACAAAGTTAAGTTCAACTTCTAAGATTTTTCCGCTTCACCCTCAGGGGCTGGATGAAAAGGCTAAATCAAGGGCCCCAGCTCTCTAGGCCTCACATGAGGTGCCCAGGGAGCCTGAACACAGCCAGACACTTTCCTGGCTGGTGCGCCTCCCTGTCACAGCCCTTTGCTGCGGCACAGTTTGAGTCATTCTGCAGCAGAATGCAGATTAATTCACATATCCATTTCCTGCCCCAGGCCATTTCCCCCGAAATATTCAGTAATATTCGGCACTCGCCCACTAGAATAAGCTCATGCCCCCGGTGACACCCCCACGGCTCACTGCTTTCCTCTCTCCCTTCACCGTGCCCTGCAATGACCATCATCTCCATTAGCCACTTTAATGAGCACCTGCCATCCTAGGCAGCTTTGAGTGCTGAGAACTGGCATTCGACCCAGAAGAGGCAATTCCCTGCTCTAGAAGGGGCCTGCAGAGCAGTAGGGAACGTAGAGCTGCTCGGGGTAGCCACCTGGGGGTGACATGGGAGCATCTGAGCCCTGAGAGTACATGATGCCACATGCCCATAGTCACCTAGCGCTTGCTCAGCTTTGGCCTTTTTTTTTTCCCTTTTTAACTTCAAGGATCTTTTTTTTTTTTTTAAGATTTTATTTATTTATTTGACAGAGATCACAAGTAGGCAGAGAGGCAGGCAGAGAGGGAGAGAGGAAGAAGCAGGCTCACCGCCGAGCAGAGAGCCCGATGTGGGGCTCGATCCCAGGACCCTGAGATCACGACCCGAGCCGAAGGCAGAGGCTTTAACCCACTGAGCCACCCAGGCGCCCCTCAAGGATCTTATTTTACCAGCTGTATCATACAAAGCATTCCTCCGGTGAAACTTGGGTTTCCTGACCTGGGAGCAACAAACACTGGGGTAGTACGAGGCAGATCCCTAGAGCTCTTGCTGTGAGCGAGCATCCCTAATATGCAGTTTGAGCGCTTTAGGAGAGACATTTATTACTACGGTGGCCCAAAAAATTGGTTATTTACTGAAGAAAGAACTTCTCAGGACCTGACAAGGCCCAAGTTGACAGAAGATCCAGTGCTCATAGTCCTGTTACTCTATATATCCAGAATGAGGGAGATATGCCCTGCCCTTGAGTTCTTCATCACCATTGCAAAGCTGTAACTGATCCCATTCACACAGAATTTCAACCAATACCTATTTATATCTCCAAAAAGTGGCACTTTCTTTCAAGTTGTTGTAAAACAGCAAGTAAAAATACTTAATGGTTAATTCTCCTATGGTAAAAACAGGATGACCCAACCCCCTTAGCTTCTCCATCTTCTGATTTTTTCCAAACGCACCTCACCTAGAGCACAGAAGTATTCTCTCCTATTTTGAGTGGTGTGTTAGTAGAGCTAAACAGTTCTGGATGAATGAATACCCACAGTTCTTGGTTGCGCTGGGGGCTCCTCCATTTTTGAAACCCCTTGAGTAGATGCTGTCTGTACTCTGCTGTTAGGCAGCTGTCGGTGGGACTCATTAAGGAACAGCCTCAATGCTGATCAGGAACATGTAAATGAAGCCAAAGGTGGTGTCTTCTCATGAGGACCCAGGAGCCCAAGGCCAGCCCAGACCCACTAGTCACAGAACTCTGCACCACTCTGCCCAGGCCCGCGGCGCAGAGACCCAGAAAGTCCCCAAGTGGAGCAGTTGAGGTCCTTCTTTATTTCTGTTCCCATCTAAATTGCTGAGCATGAGAGCCCCTTCGGTGGTTCTAGTTGCTCTCAGGCCTGTGATTTGAGACAGGCTTCCATATTTCTTTCTCCCTATTCTGTCAGGGCAAGGACTTCCTAAACTAGGTCACGAGTTCCTTTCTTTCCTCAAGAGAGCAAAATACATGAAGGTGTTCGCTCCCTCAGCCTCAAGTTGTTTGCCAGCCAGCTTCAGATCCATTTGTTTAAATTATCAAAGGAAGCCAGATCCTGGCTGTTTAGACCTCAAAAACTAGGCACACTGATTTGAAACTGTTTTTTTTGTTGTTGTTGTTTTTAGTTTAAAAATGGACACATTCAGTCAGTTGCCATATTCTCCATGACCAGTTGCAAAGTCAAATGGAGAAGACACACCTGCAAGTCCTAAAGCCCCTAAACGCCCTTTGCTCAGGTCGAAGCCCAATACCAGGTTTACAGATTGTCCAGCTCCCCCTAGAGGACGAAGGGGGAGGAACATACAAGCCTCACAGCCAACACCAATTTCATGTTTGTGTCTATACCTTGAGATAAACAAAAACATCAAATATTTGGATACAGACATTATAAAATTGATGTCACTGACCTTAAATGAGTCTAAGAAGCTGCTTGGGTAGCTTTCAAGTCATTCTTCATCCAGGCTACAGTTTGTGGTCAGTAACATTTTGGGAATGATCAGTGGTGAAAATCTCTGTGTGCTAGGCAACCAATCAACCACACAGGTAACTGTCTTATCGAGTCTGGGACCCAGTACAACTAAGGGCCAGTTAGCCCCCATGCCAGCTGCGTATTTGGTTTATACAGATGCTCAAACCTCTTGGAGCAATCAGTAAGGAGCAAGTTGAAGGTTGACCTCCAGTGAACCCTGAAGATCCAGTAGGTCCTCAAGGACAGAAAGTGACACTGGTGCCTGTTTTTCTGATTCTGGCAAATAAAGTGCAAAGGCCAGGTGAAAGGGGGAACCCTGAGATGAGGTTGCCCAGATGTACATGGGGCTCTGAGCTTGTGACATGGGTTGCATCTTTCTGGCCTTACTAGAAAGGTAAGTATTTATGAGTTCTCACCAGGACATACTGCACTTAGATCCTGGATTGGAGTAGGATGGTGTGCCAGCCTCTGACAGGTGTGCATGTCAGCATGAGCTGTGCGAGGCTGCACTGGGTCTGGCCCACATCAGACCGGATGACTTTTCTACTGCCTCAGCCATTCAGCATTGGTCTCCTTCCCAGACCTTCTCCCTGCCTCTCCCAGGTCCTTGCATGAGGGGCCCAGCAGCCACTCCCCTTTTAGATTGCTCTTGGAATTTTTATTTTTACTTACTCTGGAAATACCACTAGCTGATCCTGCCCTTGCCCACCCTGCTCTGTGCCCTGCCCTCCCCTCCATCTTGCTGCCTTGTTTTCAGGACTGTTTCTTACAGAACATTCCACCAGATTGTTTCCTGCCTCTCTCCCTCATGCTGATAACTTCCAAATTCTTCCACCTCGATCTGCTTGTACTCACTTGTTAGATTGAATCATTTTCTTGCTCATGCCTTTTATATTACTCCCTAGGAGGCAAAGACCACTTCATGTAATGATTATGGTTATGTTGAAAGCTTTGGTCCAAGGTCAACACCAAAGAAGGGTGAGAGCCAGGGACTTTCCATTGGTTCTTATGTTTGGTCCCTGCCCGTTTCCTTAAATATTTCCATATGCTGCACCATGATCTCCTCTGATCTCAGTCCTCTCCATGGCCAAGATGCTTGCAGAGGATAAAAACCACTGCCTGGTCCCTACCCTTCAATGGCTCCATGGAAGTGTTGGGCTGCTCTGCCTTTTTTCCAAGGTGCTCATTCTCCTTCTCTGGGGAAAGAGATACTCTGCAGTTTGTCTCTGCTTGTTTTTCCTTTTCACTGTTTTTCCCCCTCATGCTGCCTTTCATTTTCTTGCTTTTTCACGTCCAACTATAACTCCACTAGTCCTTCATTTCTGTGCCTCAAATCCATGTGGGTATGAGAGACTTCTCTCTGGTTTGTCATCACTGTAATCCGCAGGATTTTTCATCTTCCTCTATGAAGCCCCATTTGCACAGTAAAATCCTTTTCCTCCTCCCAAAGAGCTGATGGTCTTGGTTACAGGGTGAGTACAGACAACCACTTAGGCAAGGACAGTAACAGTAAGCAGGCCTGTGATATAGTCCCATTTACTGAAGTCTTCAGGCCCTTTATGGGCTACGAGGTATTAGGAAGAGTATCTGTGGACTATTTTGTCCCATTTGTAACACTTACAAATAGTGAGGTCTGTAAGGGGGTAGGAAAAGAATAAATGAAACAAGATGGGATTGGGAGGAAGACAAACCAAAAGAGACTCTTAATGTCATAAAACAAACCGAGGGGGGGTGGGGGGAAGGGGGGTTGGGAGAGGGTGGTGGGGTTACATTATATGTTTAAATTAAAAAAAAATAAATTTAATTAAACAAAATAATAAAATAAAATAAAAAATTCAAAAAAAACAAATAGTGAGGTCTGAACTAGTACATCAGTCCAACCAATTCCACTGTCTTGGACATTTATTTCTCCAACTTTTGTGCACAGCTGTAATTTTCAGAGCATGAGTCTGTATGTGAACACCGCCAAGCAGTTGCCCGCCTCTTCATGAGTTGGGACAAAGCACAGTCAGCTGTGAATTTCACGACACAGGTAGTCCTCTAGCAGGTGAAAGGCAGGTTGGCAGTTCTTGGATCCTGGAACAAGCTTCTGGACTGCAGTGGAGAACTAGCAAGGTTAATGAGACACCCTACAAAACAGGCTAGAGGACCGTGCAGATCGCTGCCCATCTCTTAGCTTGTACGTGCCCCTTCGGCCTTCTAAACAGTACATGCCTCGTGCAGAAGATACTTAAACAACAGGCCCCTCTTTTGCTTTCCTTGTTTCATTTTTTAAAATAAAAAATGAAGTAAGAGAAGGACCCGGGGGTGGGGGGAGTAGGAGTAGGGGCCAAGTATGGGGCAAGATGAGAGGAGGGAGAGAGAAAAGGTCCGCAGCTGGATTTAGGAACGGATGGAGTCCTCAACTCCAGATCCCACTGATGATGAAGAAGGGGCCCTCAGGCTATGGCTCAAGTGTGTTAAATCCCTTCAGAAGGCCCAAGCCACATGGTGGGCTTTCCTCAAAAGCATCCACACATGCTGTTTGAGAACATGGTGGTCGTATTCGCATGCTGACCTGCAGCGTAGTTTGACCTCAGCCAAGAATTGTAGGCCCGGCTCTCCCCCTCGTTGGTGCTTTTCTCCCTTCTCCCTCCTCTCATCCTGCACCATCACTCCTGCCTTTCTCATTTCCTTTCTTGCATGCCAACTAAAAACAAAAAACAGAAAGTCACGTGATTTCTTTGTCCTACTTTTATCTCTTCTGGTCTGTCTTGTCTCTCTCTTGTCTGTCTGTCCCCTCCATGTTTCACTCTCTACAGAACCTCCACCAGCTAAAACAGATTCAGACCTTGAAGCAGATGAACGAGCAACTGCAGGCTGAGAACAGGGCCCTGACCCGAGTTGTGGCCAGACTCTCGGAGTCCGTCGAGTCCTCGGAAACCCAGGAGCTCTAGTTCTTGCCCCTCTTCTCCACCTCACTTCCCTCCTCCACCACTCCAGGCATGTTCACTCTTCTTGTTGGACGCAGAAGCCCTGTGCTCATGCCCCTCCCTCGGAGCCACCGTATGTGGGTGCCTCCAAGTGTCGGTCATCCGCAGATGGAAAGAGCCAGGACTGAGACCACAGAGTGAGACATAACAGCCTAGGTCAAGGGGAGGCCACGGAGGAATCCTTACCTGGGCCGGTGGTCTGTTTGGTAAGATCACCACATCACCTTCCCCTCCCCTGGAGACTGAACATGGATTTGCTCACTTGGCTACACATAGGAGTACGTAGACGTGTGCACATACCCGTGGATGTGCAGACTGGGGTGGGGTCGTTGCTAAACTGAGATTGAGCTTCTCAGTCGGCAGCAACCCAAGTGCATCCTGGTCTCTGGAGCAATGGGGGCTGGTCCCGGACTCCAGACTCTTGTTGGGCCTGGGATAACCAAAGACAGGGACTCTGAACCCTGGTTGGGAGCTTTTAATGTATGTAGTGCCTGGTGAGCCCACCCCCCCCCCCGACCCTTCCCAATCCCCAGAATCAGCAGTCTGGGTTGAGACCCAGCCATCAGTATTTTTCCAGACTTCCCCTGTTGGTTCTTTTGTGAAACCAGGGTTGGAAATGGCCCTTCGCATACCAGAAAACGAAGTCTTCCACATCTGACAACATATTGCATGGGGACGACTAGCACTAAAGGCTAGAGCTCCACCACCAGCAGTGACACTGTCCAGCCCACCATTTTAGTAGAATTGGCTGTTCTTTGCCTCCCTCTGCAATAATCTTTGCTTTCTTCCCCCTCTTTGGGAGGCATCACTCTCCCAAATCTCCCAAATCGCTGTCACAAATCTCCGGGTCCTAAGGATGTGCCCCCTTACCCCCACCCCCTAGCCAGTGTGTGGGCTGTGAGGCTGAACACAGCCTGGATAAATGAGACCCGCACACAGCCAGACCTTCCCTAATGGGAGTGGGTTTGCAAAGGAGACGACAGTCATCGGAGCAGAGAGCAGGGATTTATTCTCAGCTGGGAACCAAAAACTATGTTTGCTAACCTGGAGCTTTCCTTGGATATAGGCCTGAAAGACAAGCTCACAGATAACTTGTTTTCCCATCCCGCAGTGGTGTGATGGGGTCACTGCTGCTGAGCAATTTCACTCTTTGAAATGAGTTTTTAATTTTCAGCAACAATCTAATTAGTCCTGACCAGCGCCTGTTCTTTTCTCTGCCTATTTGTTTGTGCCTTCAGGGTCAGAAGCTGGCAGCTAATACCCACTAGATCTCAAGCACCCAAATTACCATAAGGGCTGAGCTAATATCCTGCTGTAGATAGTATCACGCACAGAAAGAAAACTGAAAGGGAAGTAATACCACAGTCTGGCACCAAGCAGCTTAGTTACCCTACTTACCGAGTGCCATGTCAGGTCCTAGCTCCATGCTTTAAAGTAAGCCTCAGGATTACTGGAAAATTCAACAGGGGTGAACTAGGGACCCACAAAAGATGTCCCAGGTATTTTTAGTTTCCCTCTTTGTGCAACATAGTATAGGGTATGAAGCAAAACTAGATCTCGTGCTTTCAGTGGTTAATAACTAAAGTAACAGTTATCATTTATTAAGGCCTGTGCACAGTACTTTCTATGCTTTTTCTCACTTATTCCCCAGAACAGTCATTTTAACATGGGGGGGGGAAAGCAAGTTACAGATCAAGTAACCTATCCAAGGTCACTCGAAGAGTAAGTGGTAGAACCAAAATTCAGACCCCATATGTCAGGTTCCAGACCCAAGCACTCAACCACTGTGATTTTAGCTGCTTCGTGTTTGGCACAGAGTTTTAGCCATTTGTTAAGGATATGGCCTAAACAGTCCAAGAAGAATCTGTTGAACAACCGTAGTGTGCCCCACCTTTGCAGCTGAGGGATGGGGGACAGCATTCTGCTTTCTCTGCACTCTTGACTTCTTCAATAGCCATTACCACCCAAAGACTTTGCCACTGTAAAGAAACCATTGCATAGCACATGTAACAGATCAGCAAACTGGGGCCCATCAGTCTGGTCCATGAGCCATACAATAGTTCGGAGGAAAAAAAATAAAAAGACAAAGACTATTTCATGACACATGAAAATAATGGAATCAGATTTTGATGTCCAAAAATAAAGTTGTATTGGAACTGAGCCATGCTCATTTGTTTACATATTATCATTATGTTTATAAGTACTTTTGGGCTACAAGAGCAGAGTTGAGTAGTTGGAGCAGAGACCATATGGCTTGAGACCATATGGGTCAGTTGTCTGGCCCTTTACAGAAAACACTTGCCAACACCCACCAGAAGGAAAGATGGGATAACTAAGCCAAACTGACAGTGTGGCCAAGAAAGTTTGCCCTGCCTCTTTGGGTTTTTTT
>RCUC01117125.1:0-10319 GCA_003697995.1 Taxidea taxus jeffersonii
TCTTATTCATTTGTGTCAGATACTGAAATGAGAATCCATTGCCTGTCCAAAGAACACTCACCTCATTGTCCGACTCCACGAGAACTTGGTCATATTCACTAAGCGCTACTAGAAACATGATAGAGGTGACATTTTCAAAGCAGTGTATCCATTTTCTTCTCTCTGACCTTTGGCCCCCTACATCGACCATTCTGCAAGGTTAACAATATTCATATTAATAGCATATAAAGAAAAAAGGATCAATATAAACACAGCTTTATTTACATACTTAAGGAAAACACTCTCTAAAGAGAATGGCCATCTAACTCAATTCAATTAATATTCCTGGTGAACATCTACTAATTTTCTGATCCCTAACAATCTAAGTCAAGACATTCTGGGTAATTAATAATTGTGGTTATAAGAATGTTATCTGATTAGTGAAAATGGTAACTTTATAAAGAAACATCCTGTGCCAGATCAAGCAAAATGGTGTTTTACTTAATTGTGCATAGAAAAGTCAGAAACAAAATATGTTTTATTTGTGGTAAGCTCTAATGGCAAGTACTGACATCAGTTTCTTTTTCTAAAAAATGAGAAGGAAGATCCTTGTGTATTTCTCAAGGATGCTAGAAAGGACTGCAAACACATTTAAAAGATACAAGATGCTACATATCTCAATATGTGTACTTGTGATGTTTCAACTAAATGCAAACAGGACTCCACTGATACATTATCCATGGAATATTCTGACTTGTTTTCTCCTTCCGATACTGGCAATAATTTGGGACAGGTCCAGTCATTGGACCCGGTATCATGGTGCAACTGGCCTTATGCAAACAAACTTTCTAACCTGCTAAGTGAAGTGTGTGAAACATCAAGATGTTTCAAGAGGCCATCACTTGAACTCTTTCAAGGATTTGTTTTTAACATGTCAACGACGTGCTGACTTCCTCGTTAGGAACTAATGCTGACATCAATTAATGTGAGTTTCAATGTTTATATGAAAATATCAAGCCACAGCTGGCACTGAAGCCAAGAGTCCTCAAAATGCTCAATCCATATCTTGGCTAAAATGTGCACAATGGTTGCAGGGTAAAATACTTTCAGAGAATGAGAGGAGGTCTCTCTGAGCATTTGCTGAAAACTGAAGTTATTCCTGGTCTTTCCCTGCCTTAAATGCAAACTAAGAAATCAAGGATCTTCTAGTGACTGCTTCTAAAAGTTCTCTAAGGCACAGAAGAGATTTCTAAGGGGCAAAGCAATGGATTCAGGGAGACCTATAAACTATGGACATCAAAACGAGAACTCTCAAGTCTTAAGAAATATTAAATTCTAGCTCTTCCTTCATGCCAAGTAAAGAATTCATTACTCATTTATATGAAATCCTCATTCTATAAAATCCTGTCACACTGAGCCCTTATAAGATGCTTTCGATGATGGCAGGAAATTATTCTTCTGAGTCATTACTTTTACTGTAGTGGCAAAAAAGTGTCCTTTAAGCTAGTGAGCAAAATGTAGTAAAAACAAAACGTAAGAGTAACCTTGTTTCAGAATTCACTATTAATTGCAAAACAATGAAGTGATGAAAATCTCTATGAAATGCTCTATGTCTTCTGAAAATCTTCTGCAGGACACTTTTATAAGCGGTAGGAAATTTGGGTGTTCCAAATTGAAGATCTCCAAATGCTGTGGACTCAATGTAATCCAGCATGCTGGAGCTACAAGGAACCTTGGTGATCATCTAATGCAACCATTTTAGAGATGGACAAAAAATGAGGTTCAGAAATAATTCTAAAATGCCACCCGCTTTCCAGATATATCCACTAAAGTGGCATATGGCGGCCAGTCCTGACTCCAGGGGTGGAGACTGATTAGAATAAATCCCAGAGTGCTTTGAGGGCCTGCTCATCTGAACCACGTGGCAGTTACCCACTGGGAGTCACATGACTCCTATTTCCCATCTCTGTAGTGAACGTAATTGTCTTCAATAGGATAGGCTCCCCCAGAGAACTCAACTCTCTATGTTCAAAGACATATATTCACATGGCCTCACTCCTCAAAGCTCAATGTGGTTTGTATTCTAGAAGTATAACTGAGTGTTTGTATAATAAGAGATTAAATGAAAGCATACTGGTATTATTTATTTTTTCTCTTCTTAAAAAAATTAAAATACTTTTGAATAACAGCAGAATTCTTCATTCTATTTTCCTATATAAATTTAGACTGGGCTCATCAATCCATTTTCAAAATTACCTATTTTGAAAAATTTCAAGCAAGTTATTTCAGAAATATAAAATATCCCATACCCTTCTTGCTCCTGAGGAATTCTGCATTGGTAACAGCAGACTCGAAGGGAACACCACGAAAGCTTTTGACAACATATATTTTCTGTTCTTAGTAGGGGCATAAGGTCATTCATATCTTACACAAATCTAAAGATATATCCATTGTCCTCATAATTAAAAAGTGACTCAAAGAATAGTCAGGACCAATTCTTAAAGAATAATAGTTAAGACCAATGTTTAAGTGGCTGATTTTGTTCAACCACCAGCAAATTTCAGATTTCACTGATTTCTTGGTGACTGAATTTGAAATGAGAAACCTGACCATACATCTTTCCTCTGCTTCCTCTTTCTGGAACATATTACTTCATTTGCATATCTCATGATAATAATTGGTCTGCAGGTGACATTGTTTCAAAATCTACACATGATTTCAGTATTTGTAGAGTTCCCCAAATGTACTAGTCAAGGCACAGGAGCTGGGAGGTGGGTTTAACAGACTCAGTTACTACCTGAAAATGACACTTTGTAAGTCAAAGGGGTATTCGATGATCCCTGTGGTGGGGACTCGAACTCTAAGCACATCTTGCTGCGTAGGCAGGTAGGCGGGGTCGGCAACGCGGTCCAAGTCATTAAGATAGCTGGAGGAGAGAAGACACAACGAGAATATTAGGACACCATCATGCCAAATCCGCCTCTGGAAATGGAAGGGCAAAACTAAATCCTAAAAGAGAGGTGGAGAAGAGGAAGGGAAATATCAGAAAGGGGTAGAGAAATCTGGAAAGTTGAGAGAGAAAGTCAACTTTCCACTGGCCGCAGCAAGGTAACCCATCTATGGATTACCTGGTTCACAGGCTTTCTTGTTTCTTCTCTATCACTTGGAAGCCATATGAAAAGTAGAGAGGAAAAGAAAACAAATGAAATGAGTCTTCTGTTTTCTGCTCATTTAGCAGGTCTGGTGGGTAAAGCAGGAGTTCAAAGCAAACAGATTTTGAATTACTGATAGAACTTTTATTTGTGTATTTGTATAAATAAATAGTTAACAGAGTGATACATAAGGTCAGAATCCCTTTTTTTTTTGGTCTTTTTTTACAGAATATCAGAGCCTTTTTCTCTGGAATGTATTTCCTTATTTCCCTAAGAGAGGTCAGCAGCATACCATGTCCTAAATTCTGTCCAAAGCTAAGTCATTTGTGATTAATGTGAAGCCACAATTTTTGAGGTTTCTGGTTACTGAGCTAACAATGTCTAAGCTCAGATATTCCCAGTGTTTAGAGTCACCACACCTAAACTTCAAATTTATCTGCTTCTATGATACTTCTCCATTCCTTAAAAAAAAAAAATGCTTTTCATTTTGAAATAATTTTTGACTTACAAGAAGTCACAAAATATTCCAGAGAATTCTCCGGTACCCTTCCCCCCCGGTAGTCTCCCCCCGATAATACCTTACATACGATGTATTACCAAAACCAAGAAACTGGCATTGATCCAATACTATCGACTCAAATACAATCTATTTAGATTTCACTAGTTCTTATACACACACACACACACACACACACACACACACATTTTTGGGGGGGGTATATAGTTCTGTGAAATTTTATCACATGTCGAGATTCATACAATGCCCACCATAATCAGGATACAGAACTGTTCTGTCACCACGAAGAAAGTGTCCTGTGCACTGCCTCTCCTGAGCTTACCCCTGGCAACCACATGTATGTTCTCCATCAGAGTAATTCTGTCATCTCAAAACTGTTATATTCCATTTACTTTTCATTCTCTCAAATTGCAAACCAATATTTTGCAACTTTGAGAATGACCTGGTTTGACAGAATTAATGACAAAGAGGTGAAAAGGACAGCCCTGCATGGCATCCTAATGATTCTAAAGACTTGCTATACTCCCCTTGGCCCTGGAGAGGATGCGGCACAGGTATGGTTTCAAAGCATACAACTACGAAGGGTATACACTAAGTAACTAACGTATGCATAAGACTTAAAGAAAAGGTAGCCCCATGAATAGAATCAGAGGGGATTAGAATCTCAACACCTTTATGCCCACAAAACAAGACCCTGAGTTCTGAGGTACACACAGGAAATGTCTAGTGTGGAGCATGTTGCTAACTCAGCAAGAGTACAAATACTCAGTCGATGTGACCTACCTATGGGAAGGGTTTTGTCTTGCCCAGTGTTATTTTTGCCTTAGAACCTAAGAGTGCCTGGAGGACAGTACTTAATGAATATTTGTTGGATAGGTAGATGGATTTCCTACGCTGTTATTTAGTCTTTGCATTATTTAAATACCATTGTTACTAGTGGCTTTCCATATTACTTATATTATTAAACTTGAAATTGGGTGTTGACAAGAAATATTACATTAATTCTCTAAGATTCATGGATCATAAAATAGTTGAGCTAAGTGGTTTTTTTTAAATTTCTTTTTAAGATTTTATTTATTTATTTCAGAGAGAGAGAGAGTGAGAGAGAGCATGAGAGGGGAGAAGGTCAGAGGGAGAAGCAGACTCCCCGTGAAGCTGGGAGCCCGATGCGGGACTCGATCCCGGGACTCTGGGATCATGACCTGAGCTGAAGGCAGTTGCTTAACCAACTGAGCCACCCAGGCGCCCGAGCTAAGTGGTTTTAACAAACACATAAAACTATTGCCTTTTTGGAGGTCTATCAAATTCTTTGAGACAAAAAAAAGGATCACCTTGGAAATTCCTAATGCAAAGTAACGAATTAATTAGTATTCTGGTGGCCTTACCCCAAACACATCAATTATTCTCTAGCTGGCCATGAGCTCTCTACTGACTGATAGAAACCAGCCTGATATCTTGAATTACTATAAAAAATGGCTGCAGGATGAAGACAGGGAGGCTGGGGCAATACTGGTGTGAGAGGCAGGAAGAAAAATGGACTGGATCCAAAATTTTAGTCAATATCTTGGCATGGTCTTGAAGGTACCTGATGGGCTTAACAAGCCCTTGTTCTGGGAGTTGGTTTGTATTGTGTCTCATTCTACAGATAAACCAGCTCAACACACTGTAAATACAAAATCAACTGGCGTGTGTAGCCATGGGGTTTTCTGATTTACCAATTCCCTGATTTGAAAAACTTGAAACGAATGTACATTTTGAAGCCCATGAGACCACCATTTATTTAACTACTATATACAAAAATCAAGTCAGAGGAATGAGAGAACTTCTAGTTTCCGTTGGCAAGCTGGCTCAGAGATACGCTGCCCAGTCAACCATGTCCGCTTACTTACTACAACTCATAGAGGTCAAACAGGGGGTGGCTCATTCCTGCACACAAGGTGCTGTCATGTTCCTGCAGTAAAGAGAAATCATGGCTTTTTGGTACTCCAAGGTGAACTCAACAGACTACTCCATGCTCCCCCCCACCCCCCACTTTTAAGCATGAATGTGTATTTGCAGAGGAGAACTTAGAGAATCATCACAGGAAGTGGGAAATCATGACACTGCCCATGATGGAACAAGAGAGAATTGGGGTACTGTTTTTGAGACCAAAAGCACTTAGAAGGACTTACTGACTCCCCTAAAAATGTGGCCTATAGGATCTCTCCACGAACCAAGGGCACTACTGCAATATCAGCAGAATATCTAGAGTGTTCAGACTTGCATACTTTTCCTTCTTCGCCTTTCCTCTGCTCCTTTTCAACATCAGCATAGTCCACAAAGAGGAATGGCAACCTTACAACAATGAACTTACACAGAGCACTGATGTGCAGCTTGCCACGCTCTACTCTGCCTGTTCACTACTCAGGTGACCACAAATTGCAGAGCAAGGAAATGACTATCGAAGATGTTCCATGCATTTCTCCAGTTCTTGCTTGGCACTCTTTTTGCTTTGTCTCAGTTGGGTGGTGGGGAGAAAGGCTCACTTTAATTTTGAGTATTAAAGTTGTATTAATCCAGCTCCATGAAAGGAAAAAGCTGAAAGGAGAGGGACTGAGGTCTGCTAGTTGTACTGCACATCATCTAGAACCCAAACCAATGCAAAGCCCAAACACCTCCAAAACAGGGCAAGAAGAACAAAAGGAGAAAACACAACCGACCACCCAAAAGACATATAAGTGACTGTCTCCCAAAGGAAGGTCTGGGTGTCTCAGTAGCTCTACCAGGACTGGGTTGTGGACGATTTGTGGATCAGGTGAAATGTGGGTGCAATAGAGTCCTGCATTTTTCGCTCCAGCGGCCAGTGTGGAGATCTTCTCCCTGCCTAAGCCCCATCTATGTGGCCCCCTTCCTCTGGGCTCACTGCACTTTCTGCATTTGACACTGGCTTAGGGGAAACAGCCACTCCTGTTCCTTTAGAAATGTGGCACAGAGCGGTAGGACCAGCATGTCCTCTCGTGTTGATTCTTGTCACATTCTAAGAAAAGGTAATAGAAGAGTCTCTGAATGGAACCATGCTTTCCACTGAAACATCTCATATTCTGAAGAAAAACTTGGATGGCCTATGTGGGGGGGGGGGGCGCTCGCAGTGGATTATTCCATTCATTTAACCTTTTACAAAGAAACACCAAGGTCTGAACAAATTTATACTGCAGAGTAAATTCAGAGAGTTAATTATAGCTATAATTTGTTTTGTAGGAATGATTCTGAGTGGCTGCTGAGGTCATTCTCAGGGTGTTGCTATGGTGACAGGCACAAGGTACATTTCCAAGGCGATGTATGTGTCACAAGTGGCCAGCAGTAGCTCTCTCCTGATGTCAGGGAGAGAAATCTCCCATGGTCTACATGGGACTTATTTAACTGTCTAGGAGACAAGGCATGTTTAAGAGTGTGCTAGAAAATGGGAGGTTTAATTGATGAATCTGTACTCCAATCGATCCATGGGGACTGAATAACTTGCTGCTGCTTTGAGACATTTTGTAACTGATATCTTGGTAACTGACTTAAAAAAAAAACAACCCTCAGTATTTTCCCACATGTGTTTGCCCAGTCAGGACTCTCACACTCGGTGGAGTCAGGGACCATGAGTACCTTTGTTCACGTTCGGTCATGGACACTCAGTCGAGGGCCTAGAACACAGCAGGTGCTCAACACGTGGCCCAAATTAAGACAATTTTATAGAAAAGGTGGTAGTGGTTATGACGGCAGGTTATACCTTCCAGACGAAAATATAGGAGTAAGGGGGTTGTTAGCTACCTGCCTGTACGTAATAACCTCGCTGGGCTATTACTGGCCTGATTATGTAAGAACTAAATTCTGAATTTAAATGCCTCTGACGAATGCAGAGACAACACAGAGAGGAAAGGCATTTTTTAACTTCATTTAGCAGATATGCTTCCTGCTCTTCCTCAGGTCCTGGCCCCAGAATGAAGTAATTTGTCTATCTGTTTCATGCTTGTCAATATCAAGCTTTTAGGCCTTGGAATTCCCTCTAGCCCTGGGCAAAAGGAGGGAGTGGTGCTTTATTGACAGGCAATTCTGACATACTCTCTTTAATGGAAGAAACAGGTTTCTGATGGTTTTCAGTGAAAAGCAAGGCAAAAGGAAAATTCACGTAGTAAGATTTCATTCACTGCTTTCCTATCACGAGAAAACTGCAGGGTCATCTAGAATTCATGATACATTTTGCCTATGACATTCTCATAGGTACTAAGGCTATGGGTGAGATTCCCCATGATACAATCCCTGTCTGCAAAGGGCTCTACCAACATGTGCCCAAAAAAAGCGTTTTATGAAAAGGAGAAATGGTAAAGTTCATTAGGGACAGAAAGAACATCTATAGATTTTGGACAGAGCCATTTTCTGGGAACTTGTTTGAACGGTCTCTAATCCTTGGTGATTATCCACAAAACATCCTTCTGTAGTATGAATGATTTGATTAAGGAAATCATGCTCATTAGTTTACAGTTACACCTTGTACCTGCTAACTCCCTTATATGTTTAACTTCAGGGTTACTCTGGCTATAGACAAAATAAGAAATTCAGAAATGGGATATAATTACTTTAAATGGTTAAAAATAATATGAGAGAAGCTTAAATGTCACCAAAATAAAAGCTCCAATCAAATGAATTATGGCATTTTCTCTCTTGAATATGTTTAAAAAAAAATCCAATTGAGGGAACCTGGGTGGCTTAAGCAACCAATTCTTGATTTCAGCTCAGGTCATGGTCTGAGTCCTGCGATCTAGCCCCGTGTTGGCTCCCTGCTCAGAGGGGAGTCTGCTTGTCTCCCTCTCCCTCTGCCTCTCCCCCTGCTCCCTCCCTCCCTCCCTCTCTCTCAAATAAATAAATCTTTAAAAAAATAAGATAAAAAATCCCACCACCTATGACTGGAAGGGTAACTGAAATCTACACCAAGAATAGAGCAGAAATTAGAAATACAGTGGGTTGGGGTTTTTTTTTTTTTTTTTGGATGAAAGAAACATGAATGAAATTCAGAGATGACTCAGCAGGTAAACTATATCACATTACAGCTGTGGTTAAAAAAAAAAAAGTAATAAGTTATAGGCATACAACCCTCAGCAATTACACCAAAAGGGGGAAAATACCTGTGGGCGGTAAGTGAAAAGAGAAATCTCTGACATTTGGTATAAATCCAGCCAAACTCAGTAAGAGGAATAGCGCCTTGGAGTAGTCAGCGGAGCTCGCTATGGGGCGGTGATCCGGGTGCGTGTGGGGCTCGTTGACGCCTGCACAAGGGCCTCCTGTGGCGAAGCTGTATTTATGACAGATTTGCAGCCCAAGTCGGAGACTGAAATGAAGTTCTGGCACAGAAAATGGCTCTGGGTAGAATTTCACGTTTTTAATTATTGAAAAGAAGGTTAGAAAAACTAGGTCGGCTTCATTAAAAATCCTAAGAAGACCTCATTGTAAGAGGGACAGTCTTGGGGGAGTTGAAAGCTAGTTCACGCCGTGAGACCTTATTCGGCACGTGGAAGCTAAGGAGAAGCCAGAAACACATGGTTCCTGTACAGGAAGCCACGTGACCACAAGGATTCAGTGGTACAAAGGAAAAGAAATTGTCAAAGTGAACATTAAGAAAAAAAAAAAATCACACACCAGAGCACCCCTCCCCCCCAAAAACTGGAGGGAAGTACCCACTCCATAAACCTGCCATTCTGAGGGGAGAGCCAAGTACAGGCTTTGTGCCAGGAGCCCTCCAAGTCCCTCCCTCCTCTGGCAGATCCTGTGGCTGAAAGGAGCCTGGTTGGTAACCTGGTTAGGCCGGTTAGCTGCGCGGGATTACTCATTACACAAACACTCCCATCCCCTCAAGAGCTCATGTTGTGGAGGGCCAACCGACTTTCCTCCTTCCTTTCGAACACCTGGCACAACCACGATCAGAGCTCGAGAAAACACAGCATCTATTACAGGGATTTGGGTCCAAAAACGTTATTTGTCTTCAATACAAAATTCCAGATTTAAAACAAAGATCACACCCAGTGGCAGCAAGCACGTGTCACTCTCATGGTTTGTGACAACGGCTCATGGGAGACTATTCTGTGGGGAAAAAGAGAAGTCTAAGGAATCCTGCAGCCCAGTGATCCTCTGCCAAAGAACTTAAACCAACCCAGAAAAGCAGATTTGTAAAAGTAAATTAAGTAGCTCATAAAAAGGTCCTATCACTGCATTTGTTACATAGTTTCAGATTCTTGGGAATCTTGCATAGGGATAGGTGATCTGAATGTTTCACATAAACATTCATATAAACATATGTTTATTCACATAAACATAAACAGTGTCAAATGGGGAAGGGGCCGGGCAACGGTGTGTCTGCGAGACAGACACGAGCAGGGCCAGGCGTGGGTCCCAGAGACAGACTCTCAAGTCTGTTGCTTAAACAGAAAAATTGACCTTACAATTAAAAAACAAAAGCAAAACGAGACAAGAGAGAGACAGAGAGGAAGAGAGCGAGAAAAAGGAAGAGTCCTTTTTCAATCTGCTCATTTGGCTTTGCACTTTGTTAACTTATTTGTCTTTCACAGGATAACTTTCAAACCTGCGCCTGATTTTGATACAATTTTTGTACTTCTGAAACATACCAAGAAACATCAGGAAACTGCTTCTTATCC
>ML098925.1:0-40196 GCA_003697995.1 Taxidea taxus jeffersonii
ACACACACACACACACACACACACACACACCATGAAAGAGCTCTCTTTAAGTTCCTCATCAGTTCCAAGACACTCCAGTGAGGGAGAAAAATGTATTCATTTCTTAGGTTGAAAAGCAGCATTATGATCTTCAATTTTAATAAGTATTTGTTGAATGATTTAACCAGCTTGAGCTAATCCAGGGTACAGTGACCTGTAGTGTTGTTATCAAATCCCTGAGAGAGGAAATAGAATTATTTTGCCTAGAGAAGGAAGAGTTCTAGGATCCGAGGGGCACTGATGCTTTCTCCAAATCTCTAAAGTGCTACCATACAGAAGAGGGAGGTGTGGTCTGGATGGTCCCGGAACTAAGAACACCTTCAGGAAGGGGGATTTCCTCTCATTTTCAGAAGTATTCTAATGGTCAGAACTCTGTAAAGAAGAAAGGACCACACCAGGATATAGTGAGTTTCCTGTCACTAGCAGTAATCAAACAAACTATTCTGTCATGAGTAGTCAGAAGAGAGTCTTATGTTGGGTGGGAGATTACCCCAGAGGACGTCTAGGCAGTCTCCATGGACCTGCCTTTGCCACTCCCAGCTGTGTGACCTTGAATAAGTCATTCAGCTTCTCCGTTCCTGTTGCCTCAGCCATAAAAGGGGGTGAATAATAGCACTTACCGCAGAGGGTTGCTGTGAATATCCAAGTGCGATAAGGCACAGAGGGCTCAGCGCCGGTGCCTGGCACGTAACAAGTGCACAATAAATGTTAGTGGGTATTTGTACTTAGTGCAAAGCCTCGTTCTCTAGATGGCACCTGATTCTCAAGCATCAGTGTCATCGGCTGCAGTTAGCTTTTAGCTATGGATTTTCCTCGGAGCTGAGTGCAGAGAGAGCCCGGGGGAAAGTGCTAAAGAAGCCATCATAACTCCTGGTGTGCGTGTCATGCTGTCAACAGCAGTTTTTGCCAGAGAGGAACCTGGAGACTAAGAAAGTGGTTTCTGTTATGTACCACATAGGGAACCTAAAATGCATCTGTTTTGAAAGGTGAAAGGTATAGGTGGGCCTCCCCCTTCTCCTATCCCTTCCCTGCCACCTCTTAAGCTCAAATCAACTATGCAAATAATTTCCCAGGGACAGAATCCTATGACAGTTTACTCATGGTATTCTTAATCACAAAGATAAGCAGTCTCTCATTTTAGCTTAAATATGCCTTAGCTTATGAGCTGGGTCCCAGGAGCTTCCGTTCCATATCACAGGAATCCTCTTAACAATCCTAAAAGGGTAGTTCATTCTCCAGTTTGCAGATGAGGGGACTAAGCCTCAGAGAGGTTAAGTAGCTTTTCCAAGGTCACATAGCTGGAGCAGGGACCTAAACGTCCAAATTCTTGCTGTTCAGTGAACTGTTATCCGTAACCTCTGGAAAATTCTGGAATTAAGGACATTTGTATTTAATGAAGCAGTCTCCAATAATAGAACTCTTAAAGCACATTCCTAGGAAGTTTGATTTTTGCTTTGCCTAGACTTTTTGGAGGGCAAGGGAGGGTGGAGGATTTCCAAGAATGGGGCCACCCCTAATCTGACTTCTCTTCATGCTGACTTCTTTGTGCCCTCCTGCAGGTCTGGGTAGATGCTGGGACGCAGATCTTTTTCTCCTATGCCATCTGCCTGGGTTGTCTGACTGCTCTGGGAAGTTATAACAATTATAACAACAACTGCTACAGGTGAGCACTTCACAGCCCTACTCACTGTCCACCAAAGGAAGGTCTCTGTGCTGCCAGGCTAGTTCACGTTTGTCTTCCCATTGTGTGGAGCCAGGATGAGACAGATGCCTTGTTTCTTAGACTCTCCCTGCCCCAGGGTCACAAAGTGGGCCACCTGAGGAGCTAGGAAAATAATGAATGTGATCAGAGTACATTGCAGGCTAAAAGCAAATCCACTCCAGGAATCTTATTCAGGCCTCCATCCCACCCTATATGGCAAACATTTATCCCAGGGCAGGTAAGTGACTTGCCCACAGTGACATAGCTAATAAGTGGCAAAACCAGGACTTGAATCCAGATCTGGCTTTGTTCTTCTGCCTTCTGTTCAGAAGCCAGCTTCCTGCCCCTTCTCACTTGAATGTAGGGTCCTCTCCCGTCCCCATCTGGAGTGGCCAGTGCCCCATCTTCCCCCATAGCCTTCCTCCCTGGCCTTCTGCATGTGGCCACACCCAGCACTGGGAAGGGAAGTGCCCAAGTTGGGGGCTGAGCCTGACGCCGTGTCGCCCCTGGCTGCCTGGTTTCTCATGCCTGCAGCCTGATTTCTGCTGTGAGGCTGAGACCCACTGAGGGCCAAGAACCCACCCAAGGTCCCCTAGCATAGTGGTGCATGATTCACGTGCAGATGGCACCCTGAGCTCGAGGTCTAGGCCAGTGGTCTGTTTGCTGAGGTCTCTGCACCCCTGCATCCAGTGCCTGGTCACGGTAGGTAGCTCTTTGAGGGTCTCATACCTAATAACCAATCAACTTGATTGCTCTGTGGCTCAAGTGAGATCATGCATTTGAGGGAACGTTTAGCAGTGATAAAGTTCCTCCCACATTATCTCCAGATACACATAGCAGAACCTGGACTCTGGCTGAAGTCTTCCGGTTTCCATTCCAGGACTCCCACACATCTCTCTGAAAGCTAGCTTCATGGTCACTTTATTAATTCATTCACTAAAACCATGTGCATTGTGGCACTTCAGAATCAGGAGTGGTACAGCCTCAGTCTACAGAGTTCATAAGTTGGAGAAACTGAGGACAAGGAAGTAACAGTGGGCAGGTCCAGCATGCTGTAAGGAAAAGCCATGGTAGAATCCAGTGTGCTGCTAGACAGCAAGTTCTGTTGTTCCTGGGGGAGCTTGGGCAGAGAGGTATTGGTTAGGGCTGGACAGAAGGATGCTGGAGAGGTGGTTGACCATGCCAGGTTATTCATAAGATCCTCTCTACCTTCCAGGCATTCATGGAGAGGCAGGTCTGAGGAATGAGAGGCAGAGCACTGTGAGCCACTATACGAACAATCACCATGGACAGGAAGAGAAAAGCACTGGGGCAGGGAGAACAGCACAGCAGGCCTCTGGTCTGCATTGAATGTGACCCACTTGGGATGTTAGGGAAGGTTGCTGTCTGTCTATGGCTGTCACCCCGTCGGCATCCAGCACTCAGCATGTGCCCTCCATGCAGGGTACTGCAGAAATCATTTAGTAACTGCTCGGCTGTCAGTTCTGTGAGGACACAGGCTGGGTCTTCTTGTTCCACACTGTCCTTCAAGCCTAGTACAGTACCAAATGATGTGTCAGGAAGCAAGGAAGGAGCCATCTGTTATACAGATGAGGAAACTTAGGCCCAAGAATAGGTTGCTTGCTCATGTTCACGTGGCCAGTGGTGGAACATGTCTTTGAACCCAAGTTTTTCTGGTTCCTGCACCCCTGTTCCTCACTAACAGGGATGGCCAGTTTTTTTCCCAACAACTGCAGTTGACAAGAATTCGGCCTGTCTTCAGGCTGTGTTCGGGGACAGTAGCGACTGTCTTCCCCACTGAGCATATGTGTAAAATATGCTGGCTGCCACAGATCCCTTCTGCTCTCCCATCCAATAGGCAGGTTATTCCCCCTCCCAGCGGCAGAAGAAAGCAGGTGATATTGCAAAATCTGAAGGCCCGTTTTATTTCTATTTTCAAATTTTTCTGTGAGAAGGTCTTCCCAACTCAGAGGGAGTAAATTAGTACCCTCTCTTCTGATAGCATAATAGCTTCTGGAGGTCTTCAAAGCCCAGCTCAGCTCCTGCCAACTTTAAAGCGCTTGTTACATAAGCTTTCACCTAGAAGGTACCCTGCAGGAAAGAAGTAGAGGGATGGAGAATACAGCAAACCAGGCAGGGGCAAATCCTCACTTCAGAACACAGGCTGCTAAGCCCCTTATTCTTGAAAGTGCAGGTGCTCTGAGGACTGGGGTGTGGGACACAGTGCTGGAAGGGACCTCAGGTCTGCTCAGTGCTTTTCCGTGCTTCTGTGGTGTGAGGCAATCAGTCAGGAGGTCTCTGGGGAGAGATGGGGACTTGGCAATAAGGAATATTTGTTTTTCAGCAACCACATGGGTGCCCACAGATAATTGTCCACAAGTCAAGATCTGAAAGTCTTAATTCTTTGGTGGGGAGGCATTGTTTTTGTGTAGTTCCTGGAAGATGCATGGGTTTTAGTGTCTGAGGTAAGTGGATACATATTCCATCCTCACCAGTAGAAGCCTCTGATACCTTGAGTATGTGATTCTCCTCTCTGAGTCTTGAGATTCAGTGACACAGTGTTCAAGAAACCCCAGCACAGGACTAGGCACATTGCAGATTCAAATTATACAGGAGAATTCCAGAATGTAGAAGATACAGAGAAAGCACTTTCCTCACCAGGACCACCTTGTTTCTCAGTTTGATGAGGCAGGGTCAGTAAATAAGCATGAGGAACATTTTCACCCCAACCTTGGGCATAAATCTCCCCTTACCTTGCCTGAGTTGCATTTCCCTTTAAGAAGAGAGAAATCAGGGGTGCCTGGGTGGCTCAGTGGGTTAAAGCCTCTGCCTTCAGCTCGGGTCATGATCTCAGGTTCCTGGGATCGAGTCCTGCATCGGGCTCTCTGCTCAGCAGGGAGCCTGCTTCCCCCGCGCCCCGCCCCGCCGCCCTCTCTGCCTGCCTCTCTGCCTACTTGTGATCTCTGTCTGTCAAATAAATAAATAAAATCTTTGGGGAAAAAAAAGGAAGAGAGAAATCAGGCTTGCAGTTAGTCTTCAGATCTGCCAGCCCAGCCCTCACCCACAGTGCCAGAGGAGTTCTATAAAGAGACCTGTAATCAGTCACTCACTGCCACAGTAAAGCTATGTAACAAACAGCCCCCAAAACTCAGTAGTTTAACATGACAAGCATTTGCTTTTATTGCTCACAAGTCTCCTGGCCAGCTGAGGAAGGTCTCCAGTGGGCTGTGAATTGGTTGGGTTTGGCTCCAAGGTGTAGGCATGTGTGTACATTGTGGGGTGCAAATGGCAAGGACAGCAGCTCCTCTGGGGAAGTTCCTTTCCTTGCAAATCACAGAAGGCATAAAGGACAAGTTCAGTCACATAAGCATATCTCAGACCTCATTTGTGTCACATCTGCTAATATTCTGTGGCCAAAGAAAATCATGTGGCTAAACCCAAAGCCTATGGGGCAGGGAAATAGATTCATCTCTAAGGAAGAAGATAGGGGGAGATGACTACTTGCTTAAAAATTAATAATCTGTCATAAGGCCCAAGAAACTCTGTTATCAAGCATTTTGTCTTATGGTGAGATCAGGTCCAGAGAAAAGAATTGCAGAATTGCAGGGAAGTGGAGCCCATGTCTCCGGACCCCCAGGGTAATGCCTTCTCCAGTATGCCCTTGATTCTCAGAGTCATTGTCATTGACAACTGGGTGTCACAGTCACCAACATTAGTGTAACCTTTGGTTACATTACAAAAAGTATGCTGTCGGGAGAAGAGGAGGTGAGACTCCTTCTCTGTTCTTGAGTCCCAGTCCTGGACTTGGCACTTGAAGAGGGGACAGACAAGCTGGAGTGTATTACAGATCACTAGCAGGATGAGGACCTGGTAAAGGAACTGGGACAGTTAACTGAAGGAGTAATAAAAAAACTCAAAGGGGATATAGGGCCACTCTCTTCAGATCTCCCAAACCTGAAGGAGATATAGGCTGGTAGGAAGGGCAGAACTAAAACTCACCAGAGAAGGCTGGTTTGGGACGAATACACATGAGGAAGTTCTTACTGCTGTAAGCAGCACAGGGGGGCCAGCCAGGGGAAAGTGCCATGGAACCAGGGGACAAGGCTTGCTAGGGTGTGAGCCGAGGCAGCCCTATGGTGGCATGAGCCGCCACCACCATGGGGACACCCCAGAGCCCTACCTCAGACCAGAGACTGGCCAGATCCTGTAGGAGTGCCTCCTGGGAAAGTGCAGCATCACATGTGCCCTAAGCCTAACTGGCCAGTGCCTGCGGCCAGCAGCTGAGAAGACTCTGAGATTACCCTCTGTGGCTGCATGAAGATGCCGGGCCTGAGGGAGGGGAGGCTAGGAATGGTGGGTTCTGCCTTCGTCTTGGCAAAGCCCTATCATTTGCTCTCTCATTTCTCCTGGGCTACAGCTTCGTGCTGGTGCTTCTGCTGCTAAGCCCCTCCCCAGGGCAAGAGCCAGGCGCTGCTCTGATAACTCCTCCATGCAGTGCCCAACCTGGAAGGGTTGCTCCCTCCTGGGGACTGAGCCATGAGGGCTCTGAGGTGGTGCTCCGATAAATACTGTGGCATGATGGGGTGTCTCCTCCTGAAGCAGGTGGGAGCTTCTAGTGTCAAGTCCATGGATGCTCCCCTGACTGAGAAGCAGCTGTTTCTCAGAGGCCTCTCCTGCCCTCCTAGCTTTGAGCTCCCAGGAAATCACTCCTCTCTTGCTTTCCCTGGTTTCCTCTCCTGCCAGGGATTTGGAGGAGCATGGCTTTGTCTCCAAGTATCTTCTCAGTAGTTGTGCATTTTCTCACTTGCCAGCCTTTCTTCCTTCCCATCCTTCTTCCACGCTTCTGGTCCATGACCCACCTTATCTTCTAGAAATGCAGGAGAAGCTGTGTGACCATGGGCCAGCCAGGCATATGGGACTATCTGTGCCCACCATGCCCTGCCTGCTCCACAGGATGGCTATGGTGTTCAGATAGAATGTTCGAGCAGTGTATCTGTTCCTCCCACTCTGACCTCAGCCCCTCTCACTGCTTCCCCGCAGGGACTGCATCATGCTTTGTTGCCTCAACAGTGGCACCAGCTTCGTGGCTGGCTTTGCCATCTTCTCAGTCCTGGGCTTCATGGCATACGAGCAGGGGGTGCCCATTGCCGAGGTGGCAGAGTCAGGTAAGTCTGCCAAAGGCGAGGGAGGCCTTGGGGGACTGGTGGTCAAGGTGCAAATACTATCTGCCTCCTCAGCTCATTCTTCTCCTGGGTTCGGGTCTTAGAAGGTGGCCCCACCATCCATCCTCAAGCCAGGATCGTGCGAGAGAAACTGTGACACCTCGTCACTCCCATATCCAAGACATCCCCAAGTGGTATAGCTCTTGCCTCCTGGGTGTTGCTCCACTTCATGTACTTTGCCAGCAACACTCTCCCCGCTAGCCCAGACCCCCGTCACTGCTCACCTACGTGATTGCAGGAACCTTCCACTGGCCTCCCAGCCGCCACTACTGCCCCTTCTGTTCCATGTGCAGATTGGCTTTCAAAACACAAATCTGAGCATTTCCTTCTCTGATGAAAAGCTTTTCTTAGCATCTCACAGTGCTGGATTCTTAGCAGGGCCCCAGGGCCATAGTTTCCCAGCCTTTGTAGCTTCTCCACCCACATCATTCCCTCACCCTCATGCTGCCCTGTTGTGGTGGTCTGCTTTTGCAACATCGCTTGCTCCCTCCCACCCTGGAGTCTTTGCACATACTGTTCCCTCTGCTTGAAGAATCTCTCTCCCTTCCCCTCTTCTAAGATGCAGAATCATGATGAATGAGACATTCTTAAGTATAGATTGATGTGTGTTTATTTCAAGCACACTACAGACAGTTATTGTTGCTAATGTGATTACACAAAATGGTGAATTACTCTTGCCTTGATTTACATGGTGTTTGAATTCTAGAAAACTTCAGTGTGTATTTTTTTAAAAGTGTGAAAATAGTTCGTGTTTTTATGACAAACACATTCTAACCCCTATTAAGTCTAAAGTTTTTCACCTACAAGAATATTTAGTAGAACCATTTGTCGAGAGTAGCACACGTAGCTTAGCCATTCTGGCCTCTATCTACTCCATGCTAGTCATGCCCCCACTTATTGCAGCCACCCCCAGGCACCCCTGGAAGCCACACTGCCTCTGTTGAAAATGCCGGTCCACAGTGTCCTGTTTGGTATGCATAGATAAGGAAGCATCCCTCTAACCCCCCAAGCTGGCAGAGTGGGATATCTAGACGTCAGAGCAGGTGCATGGCTGCAAAGCTCTGCTCTGTGACCACTCAGGGTCCCCCTTCCTCTGGACAATGTATGTCAGAGATAGAGACAGTCCCTGTTGAGCTCAAGAGTCCAGATCTCCAGATAAACTAGAGAATATTAGTATGACTAAAGGTCTCACTCAGCAAGTGCTGGCTCTGGGCAGGAACGGTCTCAGCTCAGCCCTCCAACATGGCACTTTTGCTACCCCTATTTGACAGATAAGGAAGCGGAGGCTCAGAGCGGCAAAATGACTTATGTAAGGTTATACAGGCTGGAAGGGACACAGCTGGGACTTACTACAGGCCATCTGGCTCCAGAGCCCATGCTCCAACCATGCCATCCTACTGCCCACTGTGGTCACCTGACACTTGGCCAAACATTCATGCTCCTTCCTGGCATGAAACCACAGTGCAGTCCTGTGAAGAGAGAGCATTCTGTACAGGAGGATTGCCATCTCCAAGAATCCATTTCCTCCTCTATAAAATGAATTCCCTAATACCTACCTTAGGTATTAAGTGGGATAAGATATCTGCAGCACTATTTTTTCTCTTTATATCACTCTTTCAATTTTATAGATGAAATTGAAAGAGGAGTCATAGATGGAAAGGAAAAGAGCCAACTAAAAATAAAGTTTGTTACTTTTTTTCCTAATTTCAAACTGAAAGCATATTCATGGTAGAAAAATATAGAAATCTTAACAAAGGAAAAACTCTGCACTCTGAATATGACAACACTTTGGGGTTCTCCTGTCAGGATTTTCCATGCACATATATCCATACTTGTGGTGATGGAAACCAGATCAAATTATCCTTGGTATTCTGTAGGCGGCATTTTCCCATTTACAATAAAGCACAAGGAGCTTTCTGCCACCATGAACAGAGATCTCAATCATGAGTTTTAATGGTTATATAGTCTTCCATGGGATGGATGGATCGTAACTGATTTGCTCTGTCTCACTTGTCAGGCTCTGGGGTGGTTCTTTTTAACACTCTGCCTCACAGCACCTCTGCAAATTAGGCTTTATAAGGCCCTGCACTTGTGGCTGTGCAGAATATGCACCACACTCCTGCAGAGGACATAAACAGCAGCCCTGGGCTTTCCCCTGCCCACTGCAGATGAGGACCCTGTAACTCAGAGCTTGAGTTACCCAAGTGGTTCACCCAAGGTCACACAGCTCATAGGCGGTACAGCCTGGCTCTAGCCTTTTCTGGCTCACTTTCCTGTGTTGCTTCTGGTACCCAGCAGGTAAATCTGCTCTGTGCCCCTGTTGGGCAATGTGGGTCAAGCTAAGATTCTCCTTAGGAGTCTCTGCCATTTGGAAAAATTGCAAGTTGCAAGTGAATGTGTAGCCATCTCACCTTGCTCAGAAGGACATCGGCATGCTTTCTGATGAATGATTTTTGGAAAATACCTAGTTAAATGGCAGAATGTTCAGTGGGATGTCCCAGCATACCTGGAAACTGAGCCGGGAAGGCAATGTGCACTTGTCACAGGGTTCAGATTGTGTCATGCTATGATCCCACCACTGAAATTTGTGGCCCTCACCCACATGTCCCTTGGTGTGTTTCTGTGATTCTTTCTGTTAGGTACCCTCTCCTAGAGGTTGAAATTTTAGCTTAGAATTGAGTCTTGCTTTTTTATACTGTCTTGATTATCCATGTCTTTTAATTGGAGTATTTGTTTTCATTTTGTAAGTACTGATGTGGTTAAGTCCTAAATTCTGTTTTGAGGCAGAAAATGTCAGAATGATCATCAGAAGTGGAAAGTGTCAGATGTGTGGTAGCAGGATTAAGTGATATGTTGTTAACTCTAGGTAGACTTTGTTGGGTTATGGATGCATATTGTTGGCCCAGCTGCTTAGAAAATAATAATAAGAGGTAGAGCTACAAAGCTTAGAAGAATACAATTGAATATGTAAAAATATTGATTAGCCCAAAAGAAGGCAAGGAAAACACAACAGAGTAAACAAACAAACGAACCCCCCCCCAAAATTCAGAAGGGCCAAAAAGAAAACAAATATGAAATGGTAAACTTACACCCACGCATATCTATAATTACATTAAATGTAAATGGGCTGAATACTCCAAGTAAAAGGCAGAGATTATCAGTCTGAGTAAAAAAGCAAAACTCAACTATAAGCTTTCTAAAAAGACACACTTTAAAGACACAGATAAAATGTAAAACAGAGGGAAAAGACATACTGCAAACAACAAGCATAAGAAAAGTAGCTTTGGTATACTAATATTAGAGTAGACTTCAAGTCAAAGACTATTACTAGAGATAACAGGGGGACACTTCATAATGTTTATAAAAGCAGTTCATTTATAAGATATCTAATTTGTAATGTGTTGCTACGTAATGACAGACATTTAAATTACATGTAACAAAAGCTGACAGGCTAAAAGAGAAAATAGACAAGCCTATAGCCATAGTTGGAGATTTTAACATCCCTTGCTCACTAGTGTTAAAACAGCTTACAAAATATTAATAAAGAGGTAGATATTGGAACGCTATCAACACTTGGCATGATTGACATTTATAAAACGCTGCGCCAAACAACTGCAAAGTACAATTCTTTTCAAATGAACATGAAGCATGCACCTAGATAGGATATAAATTGGGCCATAAATAAAGTCTCAATAAATTTCAAAAGATTGAAATTATAAGGTATATTCTCTGACTACCAATGAATTAAATTGTCCATAACAAAAATATAACTAGAAAATCCTCAAGTATCTATAAACTAAGCAACACATTTCTAAATATACCATGGGTCAAAGAAAACTGCGTGGTAATGAAAATACAACATATCAAAATTTGTGGAATGCATTTAAAGTACTTACAGAGAAATTTATAATTTTGAATGCCTAATTAGAAGGATTTAAAGTAAAAAAAAATTAAGTTTCTATCTGAAGAAGCTACAAAAAAAGAAGTATAAATTAAACCCAGAGTAAGTAGAAACAAACAAATTTGTAAGACACACACAATACAATTCCAAGGCCAAAATTTGGTATTGAAAAAGACAACAAAATTTATAATTCCCCAGCAAGACTAGTCAAGGACAAAAAAATAAGAGAAAACACAAATTACTAATATCAGGAATAAAAGAGGAGGTATGAATACAAATTCTACAGACATTAAAAATGAGAATAGGAAATATTATGAACAACTTCAAGCTAATGTATTTGATAATGTAGATCAGAAAAATACCTTTAAAAATATAATTTACTCAAAATGACTCAAGAAGAAATAGAAATACTGAATAGCTCTATACTTTTAAAAGACATTGAATTCATTATAAAAAAATATTTCTACCAAGAAAACTTGAGGCCCTCATGGTTTCATTGGTGAATTCTACCAAACATTTAAGAAAAAATAATATCAATCTTATATAGAGTCTTTTAAAAATTAGAGGAAATAAGACATCTGAATATCTGAGTATGGTGACAGCTGTATAGCCACTTTTATAATCCAGTTTTCTCTCCAAACAAGAACAAGAAGGGAAAATATATTTTATACAAAACCATGTCCCTGCATAACTTGAAGACAGAAAATGTTGAAGCTACAGATAGCTCTAACAAAAAGAAAAATTATCAATCCAGGTGCACAATTCCTCCAGCTACCACCTATGCCTTTGCAGCTGATAGGGCAAAGTGAGAAAAACTGTGGGAGAGACAGAAGACAGCCTGGTGAAGGGACCTAAAAATGATTTGGAGCAGTCACCAGAAAGATTAAATCCACTCTAAGTCTGAAACATGCTGGAAAAGATCCAGACAAATCCCTTAACCAGGACAAGAGAAAGGATTCAGTGTGTGATTTAAAGGAGCAGGGACCATTAATAGGAACAGACATAATTTAAAGGAGACACCATTTGAAACACAGAACTTCTGGGGAGAAAAAGACAGAAAGAAAGAAGCACCCTTTAATAATTAGACAGTGAAGAGAAAACCAAAAAAAGGAGATAAAGTCCTGCAAAACAAAAGAGAACTGTTAAATTAGGGTGTGGAATGGGGAGATCACCTTCCCTCTACCATCAACACAAAATGCTATTAAAACTGCCTAGACTTTGTCATACTTACTAAAGAGGGCACTATTGGGTTGGGAATATTATAAAATACCCAAGAACGTGAATATGAACATTAGAAAACTCAAGTCCATGCAGAACTACTGCAGAAAGCAGGCATGGAAATTCCCCACATATCAATGACCATGAAATCAACCATAAAATAGAGCAAAATTATATATCAGCATTCCAGACAGAAGTAAATATACCCAAACAAGCATATGAGGATGTAGGGAAAAAAACACCTTGAACCTAGAACTTTAAAACTAACAAATGGGGGGAAGGGGATAACAGGAATAAATGAAGAGAAAGTTGATCAAACGGGGAAAAAATGAGAAAAAAGAACGACCAAGATATCTTAGAAATAAAGACTAAATTACAAAGTGTCTAATGGAGAATAATCTCAAAAAGGGGGCATTTTAAAAAGGAAAGAAAACAAGGAAGTGAATGAAAACGACATAAGGAGTAAAAATGTAGAAACAGAAGACCAGGAAAGAAGAAAATATTCATATTATAGAGTCCCTAAAGAAGAAAAAAAAAAGAACAATGAACAGGTAATATTTAAAACTATAATCCAAGAAGACTTTTCAGAAACAGAAAAAGAGCTGAATCTATACACTGAAAGGACTTCTTAGGGACTAATGAAAATTCGCATAGATTGATCAACTCCAAGACATTCTGGCAAAGATACTAGCTTTCAAAGAAAAAGATAAAATCTGCAAGGCTTCCAAGAAAAAAGATTAAATAACTTACAAGGGCAAAAGAATAAGATGGGGTATCACACTTTTCAAAACCAACACACAAGGAAAGGCAACTATGAAGCAGCATTTTTTTTTAATTCACATAAAGAAGTGTGAATCAAGGCTATAGAAAATGTCAAGGCTATAGAAAAACCATTTTAAACAGAACTTTGAGGCTTCTACATTCATCCGTGTTTTGGAGTAATCTATTAGAAGGTGAGCTTCTCCCTACCAATAATGACTGGAAACCTTCAGGAAAAGGATTGATGGTAAGCACATAAAAATATTTAAGCATATATCTAAGACCAAAGCAAAGGTGGGGAAGAGGACAGAAGACTAATACAGACATATGTTGTGTACTGTTAACAAAGTAAAAATCATTGAACTAAAAGATGGAGAGAGAATGCAAGAGGAAAATAGAAAAAGCTCATTGTTGTGTGGGCCATAAGTGGTGTCAAATGATACAGGGTGGGAGTGGGGATGAGGGGAACCAGAAAGCCAGGCAGTAAAGATTCAAATAAGAAAATAAGAGTTTACAAAATACTCCACTCCAAAACTGCTAGAACTTGTACAGGAATTCAGTAAAGTGTCAGAATATGAAATCAATGCACAGAAATCAGTTGCATTTCTTTACACCAACAACAAGACAGAAGAAAGAGAAATTAAGGAGTCAATCCCGTTTATAATTGCACCCAAAACCATAAGATACCTAGGAATAAACCTAACCAAAGAGGCAAAGAATCTATACTCAGAAAACTATAAAGTACTCATGAAAGAAATTGAGGAAGTCACAAAGAAATGGAAAAATGTTCCATGCTCATGGATTGGAAGAACAAATATTGTGAAAAATGTCTATGCTACTACCTAAAGCAATCTACACATTTAATGCAATCCCTATCAAAATCCCATCCATTTTTTTCAAAGAAATGGAACAAATAATCCTAAAATTTATATGGAACCAGAAAAGACCTTGAATGGCCAAAGGAATATTGAAAAAGAAAGCCAAAGTTGGTGGCATCACAATTCCGGACTTCAAGCTCTATTACAAAGCTGTTATCATCAAGACAGTATGGTACTGGCACAAAAACAGACACATAGATCAATGGAACAGAATAGAGAGCCCAGAAATAGACCCTCAACTCTCTGGTCAACTAATCTTCGACAAAGCAGGAAAGAATGTCCAATGGAAAAAATACAGCCTCTTCAACAAATGGTGTTGGGAAAATTGGACAGCCACATGCAGAAAAATGAAATTGGACCATTTCCTTACACCGCACAAGAAAATAGACTCAAAATGGATGAAGGGCCTCAGTGTGAGAAAGGAGTCCATCAAAATCCTTGAGGAGAACATAGGCAGCAACCTCTTCAACCTCAGCCGCAGCAGCTTCTTCCTAGGAACATCACCAAAGGCAAGGGAAGCAAGGGCAAAAATGAACTACTGGGACTTCATCAAGATCAAAAGCTTTTGCACAGCAAAGCAAACAGTCAACAAAACCAAAAGACAACTGACAGAGTGGGAGAAGATATTTGCAAACGACATATCAGATAAAGGGCTAGTATCCAAAATCTATAAAGAGCTTAGCAAACTCAACACCCAAAGAACAAATAATCCAATCAAGAAATGGGCAGAGGACATGAACAGACATTTCTGCAAAGAAGACATCCAGATGGCCAACAGACACATGAAAAAGTGCTCCACATCACTGGGCATCAGGGAAATATAAATCAATACCACAATGAGATCCACCTCACACCAGTCAGAATGGCTAAAATTAACAAGTCAGGAAATGACAGATGCTGGCAAGGATGTGGAGAAAGGGGAACCCTCCTACACTGTTGGTGGGAACGCAAGCTGGTGCAACCACTCTGGAAAACAGCATGGAGGTTCCTCCAAAAGTTGAAAATAGAGCTACCCTATGACCCAGCAATTGCACTACTGGGTATTTACCCTAAAGATACAAACGTGGTGATCCGAAGGAGCACGTGCACCCAAATGTTTATAGCAGCAATGTCCACAATAGCCAAACTATGGAAAGAACCTAGATGTCCATCAACAGATGAATGGATAAGGAAGATGTGGTATATATATACAATGAAATACTATGCAGCCATCAAAAGAAATGAAATCTTGCCATTTATGACAACATGGATGGAACTAGAGAGTATTATGCTTAGCAAAATAAGCCAATCGGAGAAAGACAACTATCATATGATCTCCCTGATATGAGGAAGTGGAGATGCAACCTTGGGGGCTTGGGGAGTAGGAAAAGAATAAATGAAACAAGATGGGATTGGGAGGGAGACAAACCATAAGAGACTCTTAATCTCACAAAACAAACTGAGGGTTGCTGGGGGGAGGGGTGTCGGGAGAGGGTGGTGGGTGGACATTGGGAAAGGTATGTGCTATGGTGAGTGCTGTGAAGTGTGTAAGCCTGGCAATTCACAGACCTTTACCCCTGGGGCTAATAATAACATTATATGGTTATAAAATTTTTTTTTTAATTTGGAAAAAAAAGAAAGTAAAGGTTTAAGAACATTTTTAAAAGATGTAAATATAAGGTAACCACTAGAACAAAAACATAAACCTTCCTAAGTACCAAAAAATATTTACAAATAAAGAACACAGAATACACAACTCATAGAGAAGCATAATAAATATTTTAAAATACACATAACCATAAAATATTTTGTCAAAATATCAGTCTTATTGATAAATGTGAATGGGCTTAACTCATCTATTAAAAGAAAAAGGTTTTCAATTTGCCTCACAAAATATGACCTATATATATATATATGCTGCATATATAAGAGACACACCTAAAACAAAGTAGACTCATAAAGACTAAAAATAAAGGGGTAGATAATGATAGCAATCCTGATATCAGGCAAAATAGAATTCAAGCCTCAAAGCACTAAGTGCTACAAATTGACATTTTTTTTAATGGTAAAAGCTACATGTAACACATAAAAATATGTGCATAAAATAACACAGCAATAACCTTTATGAAGTAAAATTTCAGGAAGTACAAGGAGACATAGGTAGAAATAAACTAATAATATGAGAAAACTATATTAACCACATTTATCAATAAAAATGAAAATAAATGAATTATATCCCTTGTTCAGAAAAACAACAACAAAGTGGACCAAAAGAAAACATGAGGAAGGAAATAATAAAGAGCAGGAATGAATGAAATAATTATAGAGAAATAGCAGATCTAATTAACAAAATTCTGGGTCTTTAAAAATAAAAATATACAAATTACCAAATTGCCAAGAAAAAAAAAGAGAACATAAAAATAGCGAAATAAGAAATAATAAAGGAGAAATAACCGTTGAAGCAGAAGACATTTTTTAAAATCACAAGAGACTGCTTTATAGTCTTTTCTACACATAAATTTGGAAACTTAGACAAAATGAATACTTTCCTAGGAAAATAGATTGCTACATTGGACCGCATTTGATTTAGAAAGCCTAAACAAGCTAAGAGAAAAAGTTTCTGAGGAACTACTCCACCAACAAAACAAAACAAAAACCAAAAACAACACTAGGTCCAGAAGGTTTTTCAGATAATTCTATGAAACCTTCAAGGACCTGATAGCCCCAGTCTCTATAAATTATTGCAGAGCATTGAAAGGGAAGGAAAACTTCTCAACTCCTTATATGAGGCATGTGTAACACTTATACCTACACCAAATAAGGCAAAGAAGCAAAATATTACTCATGCATATTGATGCAAAATAGAAATTAAATAATAGGAAACCCAAATTGAAAATATTAGAATCCAAAATCACATTAAGAAGGTAATATACCATGTCTAATTTGGATTTACTCCTGGACTAATGCAAGACTGATTTAATGCTAGGAAATCCACTAATAGTGTACAACATATTAATAGCCCAAATGAAATAAATTACAAAATTATCTTCACAGATATAAAAAAGTCTTTGAAAAAATTTCAACATTCATCACAATACAAAAATAATCAAGTAAATGGATATTGAAAAATCAGGTAAATGGATATTTTTAAATGGTAAATGTGTTTAAAAAGCAAATATCTATAGTATCCTACCCATTGTATAAGAAAGGAGATATAAGAAAGCATGTCTGCTCATCTCTGCAGAAGAAATATGTAAAGGATGAACTAGAAAATAAAGACAGTGGTTACCTACAGGGGATAAGTGAACAAGGGGTAGAAGGAAGGGTGAAATTAAGTAAGAATGAGAAGGAAACAATACTTCTCTTAATATATTTTCAGTACCTCTGACTCTTAGAGAACCATGGTAATAGTAATCTTTCACATAGCACCCAAAATAAACAGTTCTTTTTTGTGTGTGGAATTAAAAGGGAGTACAAACAGTAAGAAATGAACCTAACTGTATTACGAATGAAAATGTAACCGCACTGAAGAGAATGGGAAAGAAAAGACTTAACCTAAGTAAATTTCAGGAAACAGTATTTTGACTGTACACTATAAGGCTAAAAGCAAAAATTATTGTACTATTCTCTTGTTTGTACAGGGATATGGTTTTGTAATTCTGTAACTATTGTATGTGTATATGAGGATTGAATAAACAAGTGAATATAAATCATTAGGGACAAATTTTACACTAAGAAAGAAGTTACAAATGAGGAAAGTGGAGAATCTACAATGAACTGGGTTAGAATTTGAGGTATCAGGAGACTCATGTGTTTAATATACATACAGATGGATATAGAAATATATATGTGTATGTATGTGTAGATATACATACATAGGTCTCCTAGCTTTGTATGCTGTAAGAAGTGGTACCCCAGCTGCAATGAACATATTGGAAGCCATATCTTCTGAACACCACTTTCCATGAAAGGAACCAGGGCTTCTTGGAGAAGCATTTGATTCCAGTGCCAGGGCAAGACGTGATGAAGCTGGAACATTTAGTGGTACCAGAAATAAGGAAGTGCTCAGTAAAAGGATGAAGGTATGTCAAAAGGACATAGGAACCAACTTGAAGAAGCTCCTAGTAGCAAAACCTAGAACAACTTGAATAGCAGAATAAATATAGTATTGGATTGTGATCCATAGAATAAGCTGAATACCCAGGAGTCCATACTGAAATAAGTAAAAATTGAATAAATAAATGAGTGTGAAGGGTTAGCTCTTTCTTACAGAATAATTCTAACTAATGTAGAAGGAATGAAAATAATAGAAACCTGTGAGGCAAACACCACAGGAATAATTGTTGTAAGGAAGATCATCCAATGGATGCTAAAATCAGTGGGCATAAGTTTGACTTGAAACAGGATATTTTCATAATCTCAAAGTATCCTTCCTTCCCAAGATATTTATCACTTAGAGAAACACAGTAACTTTACAGTGGAGAAAACTGATATTCACCAACTTAACCAAGTGATCGAGGTAAGCTTCACCAATAATACAGTTTATGGATATAATGTACTCCTCCCAATATAATGCACTGAGAAGGACACAGCATCACTTCTATGATGTCCTTGCTCCCCAAAAATGTAATAATGTTTGATAATGAGAAAACATCAGACAAATCCATACTGAGGAACATTCTGCAAAAAATGACCAGTACTCATCAAAAATATCAAGGTCATAAAAGACAAGGCTGAGGAATTGTTGCAGATTAGAGGAGGGTAAATAAATATATCTCTGAAGTGCAGTATGGAATCATGAATTGGATACTAGAACAGGAAAAAAGGACATAAGGAGAAAAACTGGTAGATAATGAGAAAGGTCTGTAGTTTAATCAATAGTATTGCACAAATGTTAATCTGGACACTAAATATTAAATGCTTTCCCCTCAAATCAGAAACAAAACCAGGCTGTATGCTGTTTCTGTTTTTATTCCATATGGTTCTAGAGTTCTTAAAGAGTGTAATAAAGCAAGAAAAATAAAAATAATTAAGATTAGAAAGGAAGAATAAAAACTATACTTATGCATGAGCATGACTGACCACTTAGAAAACCATACAAAAATTAAGTGAACTTAGTATTGTCACAAGATAAAAGGACAAGAAACAGAAATCTATTATATTTTTTTATATGCTAGCAGCAAACAAGTGGAAAATTTAAAACTTCTGCTCTTCACAAGGTACCATTAAGAAAATGACAAGGCAGGACGCCTGGGTGGCTCAGTTGGTTAAGCGGCTGCCTTCGGCTCAGGTCATGATCCCGGCGTCCTGGGATTGAGTCCCGCATTGGGCTCCTTGCTCAGCAGGGAGCCTGCTTCTCCCTCTGCCTCTGCCTGCCTCTCTGTCTGCCTGTGCTTGCTCTCATTCTCTCTCTCTCTGACAAATAAATAAAAATAAAAAATCTTAAAAAAAAAAAAAAAGAAAATGACAAGGCAAGCCACAGAGTAGGAGAAAATATTAATAACACTTCTCTGATAATGGATTTGTATTCCAAATAATATCAAGAATTCCCATAACTCAGTAAAGAAAGGGGACAACCCAATAAAAAATGGGCTGACTCAACAAGGACTTTGCAAAAGACCTATGAATGGTCAACAAAGACATGTGAAGAGAACTCCACATCTGATAATATCAAGTGTTGGCACAGATGTGGAGCCACTGGAACCCTCAAACATTGCTGATAGAAATGTAAAACAACAGTGATTTTGGAAATCAATTTGGCATTTCTCAGAAAGTTAAACATGTGTTACCATATGACCCAGCAATTCCACTCCTAAATAAGATGGGCAAAGCTAATATGAGGTGAAAAAAAATCAGATCAGTGGTTACCTGGAGCTAAGACGGGGAATGGGGAGAGAGAGAATACAGAGGGGCCCAAGGGGGCAATAGGAATGTTCCATATCTTGAATGCAGTTATCTGGGTATACTTCAAAACTCATTGAAGTCTACACTTAAAATGAGTGTTTATTTTATTGTAGGTAAATTAGATTTTAATAAGGTTGCTTTTAATTAAGGTAAAAAATTAATGATCAGAGTTAATGTTTATTGAACATTTACTTTAAGTGCTTTCCATATTCTGCATCATCTTACTGAATTCTCAGAACCACTTTATTAGGTAGGACTTTATTATCCCCATTTTTCAGCTGAGGAAACAGATAGAGATCCCAGTAAAGAACAAGGATTTGAACCCAGGCCATCTGACTGCAGAACCTGTGCTCTTGACCACTGTGCTACAGGGCTAGAACATCAGGTATCTCTCCCCTGACATTAATAAAAAATTAATAAATCTCATCCTCAGGACATGCTAACCATGCTTTCTCTTTGGAGCAGCCAAAATAAGTGAGTGTGGATCCGGGAAATGAGGGGAGGAACCAAAGGCAGAGGCGGCCTGGGATAAATCGGCTTTTGTCCAAGCCTGGACACCGGCTCCTCTATTGGAATCACCTGGTGCCTAGTCCTTGCCTCACCCTAGACTGACCCAGTCTCTGGGGTGGGCCTGAGAATCTGCACTGTGTGTGTGCCCCAGTGAGAACAATAGAGACAGGACTGTGCAGAGGGAAGTCTGTGTGTCAGACCAGCCTGGGTTTAAATCCTGGCCCCTCCTAACCCTTTCTCACCTCTCTGTGCCTCAGCTGGCTCATTCCCACCATGGGCGTCCTAACAGTACCAAATGCATAGGGTGGCTGGGAGATTTACGTGATTTGAGAGAGAATTAGGCGTAGCACCTGGCACAAAGGCACTGGATATATGATGGATTAAAGTAACAATTGAATGAGGGACTGAGCTCCACCCAGCACCTCTCTCTTTCTCCTTCTTCTCCAGGCCCCGGCCTGGCCTTTATCGCTTACCCCAAGGCTGTCACCATGATGCCTCTCTCCCCACTGTGGGCCACTTTGTTCTTCATGATGCTCATCTTCCTGGGCCTGGACAGCCAGGTAAGGGGGGAATCCCAGGCTGGGAGGGCAGGGAGACTACATACTACTCTCAGGAGCGGCTCAGGGACCTTACCCACACTTCATTGCTGGTTGTCTGGGCCCAGCCCACTGTTCCCACCCTGCTCTCCTCTTAGCAGACCGTGATCTCCAGGTAACCCTCAGACACAACTGTATGGCTCCTTCCACAGCTTCCCAAACACACTTTTCCTTACCTGAAATTCTCAACTCCCAATCTAAGTTTTAAAAAACTGCTAAATTCTTGCATCCTGTGAAAATACTTCTGTGCAATAGCACCACCTAGCAAGCAGAAGAAATTTTCAGAGAAGGCAATGGTTAATGGTATCCAAGAGCTCTACCACCACATGTCCCTGTCCCAGGCAAATTGTGGGGGACACAGGAGCACAGAAAAGTACCTTCTCCTTCCTTCCTCCATCTCTGTTATGCCTCCCCGCCCCCCCGCCCCGGACATGCTCCAGGTGGCCACATAGGTCCTCCGCACCACCGTCAGCTCCCCAGTGCCCCTTGTCCTACTGGCCTGCTCTCTTCCTTCTCATTTTTGCTGATCCAGCTCTCCCCACCCACCCTCCTCTTGGCAGCCTGCCTTCCTCAGCAAAGGGTATATAGTTAGAACTAGCAATTTATCTGCATACATTTTCCTTTATCTCCTTGTGAATTCATGCCCTTCATCTTCTCACACTATACAACTCACCTCTGCCTGCCCTCCCAGCCCTCCTCCAGTGCTCTTCTGGATTTTCCAGCCAGATCCCCTAGCCTCCGGTCACTCTCCACTCTATGAAATCTACCCTTTTTCCTGCTGTTCCAGCACAGTGGGTTTCTCTAAGAGCCCCAGTGAATGTCTGCCACCTAAAGCCAGCGGCTCTGCGAGCAGACTCCATTGGCAAGGGGCTGTCCTCTACCCATGACCTTGTGCAAGGCACTTAGCACCCAAACCTCATACCAGTGTGTCTGCCAACCTAGCCCAGTCCAATTTCTTCCCCTGGATGATTTCTCAGAAACTGCTGAGCCGAGCTGCTAAAGCACCAGGTGTTTCTGCTGATAATCTTCCCTTCCATTGTTGCGGGCAGAGGCCTTGGGAAGGATTGGCAGGTTGTGCGTGACAGTGACCATCCTGCAAAGGGAGGTGGGGGCTGCAGCCTTGGCTCTGTGAGTCCCTGGGGGTGTTGAGCACTTGGGCCAAGATGCTGTGTTAGCAAGGGAGATTGAAGTGGCAGACTGAAGTTAGCAAGGGGCTGAGTAGGCAGGTGGCCACACATGTGCTGCACTTGCCAAGCCTTGGCCACACCCTCCTTTCTCTGTCACAATAGCCACATGGACTGGAGGCCCCTTTTGCCATCCCCATTTTGCAGATGAAGAAACTGAGGCTGGGGCGCCTGGGTGGCTCAGTGGGTTAAAGCCTCTGCCTTCGGCTCAGGTCATGATCCCAGGGTACTGGGATCAAGCCCCGCGTCGGGCTTTCTGCTCAGCAGGGAGCCTGCTTCCTCCTTTCTCTCTCTGCCTGCCTCTCTGCCTACTTGTGATCTCTTCAAATAAATAAATAAAATCTTTAAAGAAAAAAAAGAAACTGAGGCTGAGTGAGTTGCTAGAACATGGACCCAGGTTTTTGTACCTCTTAGCCTGCATGCTCTGCTGTCTTTTCAATTTGGATCCTGGATAAACAGCCTTCCCTAAATTCTTCCTTTCCCTGAAGTCCCTGGAGAAAGGAGGACTGAAGACAGACTTGCAGTAGAGGAAGGGTTGCCTGGAGGCTGGGAGCCTGGGCTTTAGAGTCAGACAGGGATGGGTTTGAGTCTCAGGTCCACAACTTTTACCTGTTGTGCTACTCTGGGCTAGTCACTTCACCTCTCTGTGCTTGGTCCCTTTGTCTGCACAGTAAATCTGGAAATACCTTTCCTGAGGAGGTAGAAATGAATTAGAAAGGATTTGGAGCTAAACAATGGCTCCAGGGAAGGAAATGTCTCCACATCACAATCAGCAAAGGAATCCTTTGCTTCTTCTACTTCTCTTCACCTTGGCAGTCCAGCACAGTGGTTAAAGCCCAGTCTCTGGAACAAGATTGTCTTGGTCCCTACCCAGGCTGTATCTCTGAACACCTCTGTGCTCTCGGGCAGGTAGCTTACCTCCTATGCTTCCACATCATCACTTACAAAACAGGGATGATAATAGTACACAGAGATTAAATAAATGAGTATCTGTTAACTGCTTAGAAAAGAGCCTGGCTCACAACAAACCATGTATAGCCATTATTTATTATTATTTTTATTGATTTATCCAAACTTTTCTGAGCATCTCCTCTGTGCCACTGGGAATAGATGAAAATGGCATGCATGGTCCCTGCCCTCCAGGGTCCCAGCTTGTAAGGAGATAGCTGTAAGCTCCATGGGCACCATGACATGAGGTGGGGGGTGGCCTGGGTATAGAGGAGAGGAAGGGTCTGTTCTGCCCAAGTTGGGGGCAAGGAGGAGCAGTCAGGGAAAGGCTTATGCAGGAGATTTGTGCACAGTGCTGGGAAAACCCAGCAAGGAGTCGATGGGTGTGCTGGGATATTTGGGCTGACTATTGATGGGTGAGCAGGAATAGAATGGATACCATGTGTCTTGCCCAGTCTCAGTATGGTGGGATGCAGACACTTAGTGGCACAAGTTCTGCTGTCTTAAGACTGCACAGTCTGGCCGGGCCCAGAGAGTCCCATAACAGAAACATAAGAGCTGGGCGTTGGCTCACCTCTGATTGCTCTCCACCCATCAGACTGGGAGCTTGCCCAGAAGCAAAGGAAGGGAGAACTATCACAGTCCTAGAGAATGAGGAAATCCAGCTCTGCTCACAGGCAGAGCCTGCCACTAACCAAGCACTCAGCTCTCAGGATAGTTATGGAGACTCCCATCTGGCCTCCCAGACAGCATCTCATTTAAGTGGTTGGCCCCAGAACAGGGCCCAGTACACAGGCACATGACAGGAAACATGGGGGAGAAGGAGTATTAGCTTTCGAATCAGGAGTACCCAGTTGAAGTTCTGACTCTGCCACTTCCTGTCTGAGCAACCTTGGGCAGGTTACTTCCCCTCACTGAGCTTCAGTGTTCTCATCTGTTTCATGGGTTTGCTGGAACTCTGTAAGTGCCTGTATTGTTATTATTCTCAGGCCCTCTGTCTGTGTGAGTGTGGAAAGGAGGGTAAGGCCCACTGAGAGGGAAGCCTGGGGGTTAGGTCTGTTGCACTTGTCCAGAGCTGGGACCATTAGGAACATACTTTCTCTCAGGCTTGATGTCATCCTATCTGCCCTCTGCAGTTTGTGTGCGTGGAAAGCCTTGTGACCGCTGTGGTAGACATGTACCCCAAGGTCTTCCGGAGGGGTTACCGGCGAGAGCTGCTCATCCTGGCTCTGTCCATCGTCTCCTATTTTCTGGGCCTCGTGATGCTCACAGAGGTGAGTGACGTGGAAACAAGTAAGTGATGTGAACAGGGTAACATAAAGGTTAAGTGGCTGGGCTCTGGGTTAGGCAGGTCTGATGTCAAATCCCAGCTCTGGGATTGATTGTGTGACCCCGGCCGGGTCTAGCATTTCTCTAGGACTCATTTTCTCCTCTTTGTGGAGATCCCTGGAAGTTCTCATTGAGCCCTGGAAGTTCTCATTGAGCATAGTGTCTTCATGTGTATGAAAGCTCAGCTCATGGTCACCATGGTCACTACCAGAGGGGAGTAAGACTCACAAAGAGAAAGACTGGGGTTATCTGGTCGTTATCCACCCTTACAGTACTTTTGGGTGAAAGGGACAGTCTCAGCCAGACCCCTCAACCAGGTACTGCTCTTGGGCTGAAGTTCAGAGCAGGCTCTTGTGGAATTTCAGTGAAATCAGACGCGCATGAGGACATTTGGCACCTCAGGCCCCTTGTCTCTCATCTCTGCTGGCCCTGTGAGTGAGGAAGTGTTCACCATGACCCCCCACATTAAGACTCTTATGACACCATATTTCTCCCCTGCCACCCTACAACCATCCTGTCTAATAAATATTTTTTCAAATACCTTGGGAAGGTGAGACGAGATATCGTTCTCCCCACGCTGACAAAACTAGTTAATTTAAAAAAAAAAAAAAACACAGAAAACTGTTGCCTAGAGATAAGAGGAGGTTTTGAAAGAAGCGTGGAAAGAAATGAGGGAACTCCAGTCCACTGAAGCAGCTGAGGTAATATCGAGGTTGGTCTGTGGATCCTCTTCTCAGCTCAGAAGCTGCCTCCTGGAAGGCTCCTCTGCTTTCTTTCCTTAAGCACTTAGCTCCAGGCTTGGCCCAGCCTTTCTCACCTTATAATGACCACTCCTTTCACCCATCTCTGTGAGTCCAGGCCCCGAAGTCCATGAAGACAACAGCTGGACTTCCCCGGCTCTGTGCCCTTGGGGCCTGGCAGGGGGTGGACACTGAGGGCGTGGTGGCTGGTGTTATTACTGCTCCTAGTCATTGTCACATTAATGGGAGTGATAATCAGCTTTGAGCAAATGAATGGTGTGGCATTTCCCGTTTCCATCTCTCCTCTCCCCACATGGGGAAAGCAGCCCTGCAATGAGCAGGGCTTCATTAAGTGCTGATTAATTACACAAAGTAGAGTCTTTGTCACATACAAATTGGGGGGTTAATGTGATATGTTAACGAGGCTGATGGGAACGGAGCTACAAGAAGAGCGGGCATTGACGTGGGTGTCACTGGCTTGGAGCAGACAGGCAGAGGACCCTCCTGGACTTCCAGCCCTAGTGCCCCCCACCTTGCAGAGCCTCCTTTGCCCACTCTTCAACCCGAGGCCGCGGGTCTGCCCAGGGGTATCTCATGGCCCCTGGGGCCCATCAGGGAAATAGCGCTGTGCTGACCATTAATCAGCAGACACTTGGGCTTCACATGCCAGCCCTCCGCCTCCATGCAGGAATATCTGTGAGTGATTGCACCAGGGAAGTTCAAATTGCCAAATGGGCCATGTGGGCCTTAGCCTTCACAGTAATTGCTGGCAGGATCTTATCCTTCATTTACACACATTTAAAGTGTGGCTTTAGGGGAAAAATAGGCCACAGATTTCTTCTTACCCTCCACCATGGCGGTGTGGTCGAGAAATTAAGAGCATGGGCTATGCAGCCAGTACCACCTAGGTTCAAGCCTCAGTCCCATGGCTGGCTAGCTGGATGACCCACCATGAGCATTCTTGCTGCTCTGTGCCTCAGTTTCTCCTATGAAGACTGAGGACAGCAGTTATGCCCTCCTTGTAATTACACACGCTGTAAGGATCTGGCGGACTGAGACATGGGAAGCAGTTCAATCAGAGCCTGGTACTTGGAGAGGGCTACATGTGTATACATGATGTTCATGGGAGGAGACATTCCGGAGAGCAGTTAGGAGCATGGTCTGAGCTGTTAACTCAGAAAGCCAAGCACATTCCTAGCCACAGAGGAGCTCAGACCTGCTTCTCACTCTGATAGCCCTGAATATCCACCACATTCAGCACCAACAGGTGGCCCTAGACCAGATATGTCCCAGAGATCGCCTTTGTTTCACCCCTGCTGTGTTTTTAAGAACATGAAGAGGTTGCCAACAATTGAGAAGGACTTCTCATGAAAAATCTGAATTTCTGGCATCTTCTAGAAAAATCTGCAGATCTGGCCGCACCCAAGCCTGCCTCCCCCAGCAACTTTCTTAAGACATTTTTGGCCACATGGGGCCTGTGCTCTCCAGTTACCCCCAGTCCCCTCACTTCCTGGTGTCACACACCGGGCCTACCTCTTTTCCTCGTGTCATCTTTCTGGCCCTCTGGGCATCGAGATGCTTCCCCAGATCCAGCCAAAGAGATGAGTGAGGAAACAAACAGTCTCAGCCTGTGTGTGGTCTCAGAGGGTAGAAGGAGGCCCTAGAGGCCGTGGGAGCACTGGCTGAAAGCTTAATTCCAAGGAACAGGAGGCTGTCCAGGCTTTGTCCTGGCTTTTTACCTCCCTGTCCTGACATTCACAATGCCTCCCCCAACCTGACCCTCCTCTTTTCCACTTTTATTTCTCCTGCTGTTGATTGTATTCTCCTAAGGGCTGTCATGGATTATAAAGATTACCTATATAGATCCAAACCCTTCTGAGAGTTGCAGCTGCTGCCCTCTTCTCCTGCCCAGATGCCATCCCTCCTTTTTAGAAACCTTCCTGGGGGGCACCTGGGTGGCTCAGTGGTTTAAGGCCTCTGCCTTCGGCTCGGGTCATGATCCCAAGGTCCTGGGATCGAGCCCCACGTTGGGTTCTCTGCTCAGCAGGGAGCCTGCTTCCCACCCCTCTGTCTCTGCCTGCCTCTCTGCCTACTTGTGATCTCTCTCCCTGTCAAATGAATAAATAAAATATTAAAAAAAAAAAAAAAGAAACCTTCCTGGTCATCTGGCCTCCAAGGCCTTTCCCTCTCACACTGGCAGTAGATAAAGAGAGAACCGGTATGGGTTCCTCATACCGGTTATTCTGAACCAGTATGAGGTAAGTATATTCTGAAAACTCCTCCCCAGCAGAAGCCCAGAGCTAGCAGAGCACTTGACAGGAAAACTTTTTTTTAAAAAATGTTAATCCATAAAATGTGCTGCAGAGGCCTGAAGAAAAGATAAGTCTGTCAAAAGGGGCTTCTTGGAAGAGGTGACATTTGAGCTGAGCTCTGAAGGAACTTACCAAATAAAGGAGGAACAGCATATGCAAAGGCACAGAGGCGAGATTATCCCTTAGTCTGTCAGGGGGAAGCATGGGGAGGTCCGCTCTGACTGACAGGCTGATGGGAGCCAAGGGGTAGTGTAAACTGTGACATGAGTGACATGATTGGATTTGCATAGTAGAAAGGTCCTAATGAAAGCTGATGTGCAGGGGAGGGGGTGAGGCTCCAGGCAAGGAGGGCAGTGGGGAGGCTGTCAGAGCCATCAGGGAAAGGCGCTGAGACTGCCCAGCCTCCAGTCTCAGGTTTTCTGTGTGATCTCTGGCCTTCAGGGAGCAGAGATGAGAGAAACCTTCACAAGCCCAGCAACCCCAGAAGATGCTACCTTAGGGGTGCCCAGGTGCAGAGGCTATGTTGTTTGGGGAGATTAGGAAGAAGCCGTCTGCTCTGGTGGAAGTGACCCCGGTCTGATGGTGGCCCCAGGGCCAAGCAGAGGGCCTTTCCAAGGCCAGCTGGCCGACCTGCTGTCCCATGTGTCTTTGCATCCCCATGTCCATGTACCTGTCCTCCCGCTCTGCAGGGCGGCATGTACATCTTCCAGCTCTTCGACTCCTATGCCGCCAGCGGGATGTGCCTTCTCTTTGTGGCCATCTTTGAGTGTGTCTGCATCGGCTGGGTGTATGGTAAGTAGAGGCTGGGCCCACCCACATGCCAGCAGCCTGTCATGGTGCCCAGCATACGGACGCCTGGGGCTCTCTGCGCTGGTCTCCTTCTGTATCCACCCTTCCTCCTTTCCCTCAGAGGATCAGCCTGTCACATTTGTTAGGAGAGCTTCTTGTTCTTATACCCCTGCAGCACAGGGAGGGGTTCCAGACCCAGGAACTGTGACCTTGGGCCAGTGCCTCAGCCTCTGAGCCTCAGTTTTTCCATCTGTAAAATGGGGTAGTCCTCCCATGTCTCCAGGTAGGAGATAGTATGGGCAAAACAGTCAGCACGGTGCCCAGCCCTCATTGAGCACCTGTCTTCTGGTCCTCCTGTTTCCTAAATCAAATGAGTGGATGAGGATTGCTGGACTCAGTGATGATGGCTATTCCCACTGTGAGCATAGCTTGGGAACAGGCCTCGCTGTGAGCTGCCCTGCTCATTAGCAGCCCAGCCAGGTGTCCTCTTCAGAACCCTGCCCTCTGCCCCGACGTAGGTCAGCCAGGCCTTGGCCCTGCCTCTCAAAGGGACCATCTTCCACCTTTCTCCAAGAAATGTTTCCTTACGCACTGTTTCCTGGGCCTCACTGACCAAGGTCAGGAAGGGTCTTTCCAGCATTGGTCCAGAATTCCTTCTACTGCAGTATATTCTGAAAACTCACATATGTAACATCTTGGTAGTTGTTAAGTGGTAAATAAAGTCCCTGCTGTCATTTGTCTGTCGGGCTGGGGAAAGCAAACACTCCTAGTCCTCACTCTGAGTCTTGTACAAAAATTCTCTGGGGTGTGTATGCCTGTTTGTTTTATTCTGGACAGGAAGCAATCGCTTCTACGATAACATCGAAGACATGATTGGCTACCGGCCATTGTCGCTCATTAAATGGTGCTGGAAGGTTGTGACCCCCGGGATCTGCGCGGTAAGGGCCCTGCCAGAAGCTGCCTCCAGGCTGGCCACCCACTCTCCCCTTCTAGTACTGCAAGCCCGGCTGAGGCTGGCCCCCTGGGAGACCCTCTGTTCTTCCAGAGAGTCCGCAGCACCCAACAGCTTTCTAAGTGGCAGTCATGGGGACAGTTTCTGGGCTTGGCCAGGGAGGGGCCTTCCTGGGATCCCACTCTGCCACCAGCTTGCTGTGTGACCATGAGCAAGTCCCCTGCCTTCTCAAGTCCTCGGATTCTATACCTGCAAGCTAAGTGGCTGGGGCCTGTCTCCATGAGGGCCAAGAATCCTATGAGAGACAACATTTAGCTTTGATGTTAACAGATAAAGCCACAGAACTGAGGTAAAGCCACACCTTGGAGAGGCCTTCACATTTAATAAACACAGCCCCACGTTCTTCACCCAGTTCTTGGTATTGAAAGTGTCTCAGAACATCTTCACAAACCCTCACAGTTCTGCAAAGGCCACTTTGAAAGCAACCCCAAGAAGGAGCTAGAAAATTCCTTGCTGGGCAGAGGCTGGGGATAAGGCTCCTGGGGTGGGAAGGGTCTCACAGCTCTGTTGAGGTACTGAGATCTGTGGGAGTCCATTCCTTATGTGAGCTGGCACAGAGCCTCGCCTGTCCAGCGTTGCCACACGGGTGGCCCCTAACCCCGCTGGCCTCCTGCATGCAGGCCTGGGCCTGAGCCTGTCACTGAAGGCTGGCCCTCAGGGACCTCTCCCCGTCTCTCGGCAGGGCATCTTTATCTTCTTCCTGGTCAAGTACAAGCCTCTCAAGTACAACAACATCTATACCTATCCCGCCTGGGGCTACAGCATTGGCTGGCTCATGGCCCTGTCCTCCATGCTCTGTATCCCACTCTGGATCTTCATCAAGCTTTGGAAGACAGAGGGGACGCTGCCTGAGGTGAGACAGCCCCGGTGGGGGGAGGGGTGGTGGGGTGGCAAGGATGGCTCTGAGGGCGCTGAGGCACATGCAGGGCCTGGCTCTGCCTCAGGTGGGCTGAAGAGCAGGAACAAGTCCATGGGTCTTATCTGAGCAATGAGTGTTATGAAGAATGAGCCCTCATGTGGCTCCTGGGGAAGCCACGGCCAGCTCCTTCCTGGCACCATGGTGTGAAGTCATCTCTGTGAGGCCTGGAGCCAGTTTCTCTGAGTATCTTCATCTGTAAAATGGGGACAACGGCAGTTCCCGACCTACAGAGGTTTTTATAAGAACTCAATGAGTTCATGGAAGGAAAGTACTTAAACTGGGACCTGGAACAGAGTGACAAAACATTAGCTTTTACTGTTCTGTTAGTTCATGAAGGACCCCATCCCCAGGACAAAGGGAGAAGGTCTGATGTTGAGGGAACACCTATCCCCTGTCATCACCATGCTAGACTCTCTACATGTTATCTCCCTTAGTCCTCAGAGCAAACCAGGGTGCTGGCCTCATTTTCTGCCTTCAACAGGTAGAACCTGAAACTAAAGCTCAGAGAAATGAAATCGCTCAACCAAAAATTCGCATCGTACAGCCAAAACTTAGCAAACCAAATTTTTAAAATTGTGATATAATTGACATAAAGCATTATGTTGGTTTTAGGTAACAACATAATGGTCTAACATTTGTATGTGTTGTGAAATGATCACCACCCTAAGTCCAGTTAACATCTCTCAGCACAGTTAACAATTCTTTTCTTGTGATGAGAACTTTTGAGATCTATTATCTTAGCAACTTTCAAATATGCGCTACAGTATTATTATCCCTAGTCACCGTGTTGTGCATTACATGCCCACGACTTGTTTATTTTCTGACTGTTTGTTTTGGCCCCTTCACCCATTTCACCTCCCATCCCCCCGCCCACCTCTGGCAACCACCAGTCTGTTCTTTGTATCTTTGAGCTCAGGTAGGTTTTGTTTATTTGTTGGGTTTTGGGTTTTTTGGGTTTTTTAGGTTCCGCATAAAAGTGAGATCATATAGTGTTTGTCCTTGTCTGGCTTATCTTGGCATAATCCCCTCAAGGCCCATCTGTGTTGTCACAGACAGCAGGATTTCCTTCTTTTTTACAACTGAGTCATATTCCATTGTGTGGCTGTACACAATGTATTCCTTCGTCCACTGAGGAACAGTAAGGCCTCAGTTTCCACCTCTTGGCTGTTGTAAATAATGCTGCAGTGAATGTTGAGGGGGAGGTGTACATACCTGGTCAAGTTAGTATGTTCCTTTCCGTCGGATAAATACTGGAGTGGAACTGCTGGATTGTGTGGTAGTTCTATTTTTAATTTTTTGATGGAATTTCATACTAGTTTCCACAGTGGATACCAAATTTTATTGAAAACAATTTCATTAAAGTACGTTTAATGTATCCTAAGATTCACCCATTTGAAGTATACAATTCAGTGATTTTTATAGTAACTTTCTGTGTTCTGTGTATTACAATCATCACCATGAATCAGCTTTAAGACATGTCCATCACCCTAGTGAGACCACTCATGCCCGTTCATTTTCACCCCATCCCCTCCCCAGACACCAGCAGTCCCCTCTCTGTCTCTGTGGATTTGCCTGCCTGGACATTGCCTGTCAGCAGCACCCTGTGTGGTCCCTTGGGGGCAGGTGGGGCGGTAAGCCGCACCGTCCTACTCGCAGGCTCTTCACTCTCCTTTCCCACCTGCTGGCACGTCACACGGTTTGAGTCAGTATCTCACTCACTGAGCAAACTGCTGTGTGCCAGACACTGTTCTGTTTCAGCCGTGATACCATTTAACCCTCATAGCGGTCCTGTGACGTGGAGGCTTTTACTGCCCCCACTTCACAGAGGAGGAGGCTGAAGCACAGGGAAGTGAAGCAACTTGTCCAAGGGCACACAGCCTCGGAGTGGCAGGGCAGAAGCTCTGAGCTCTCATCACCCGAGTTTTGCTATCTCCTTCCTCTGCTCGGACTGGCCACCCTCCAGAGATCTCAGGGGTTCACCTTTCTCTCCCAGAACAAGGCCAAAGGGAGATGGGAGTGAGTATGTGTGCAAACACCCAAACATGAGTGCTAGCTCAGAGCTGGCTTCACCCAGCCCGCCTGCCCACGGGATGGCTAAAGCTCCAGGAAAACAGCCACATATCCAGCCGGAAGGACCAAGCCAAGAAGAAAAGTCTCTTTCTCAAGCGTGCCCATACCCCTGGGAAAGTTTCCTTGGCTCCTGCAGGGAATGTAGGTCAAGGGCAGTCAGTTCTGATCTGGAACCAAACCATGTCCTTGGTTCCTGCAGGCCCCTGCTCAGACTTCCAGTGGCCTTTGGTTTTCAGGAATGCCCAGTGTCGGGTGGGCATGTGGAAGGAGAGGCTACTTTCCTGAGTTTCTTCCATCTCCCTGAGCTCATGCATCTGCCTCCACAGAAAGCAAGGTTTATTAATGACAGCAGAACCGATTTCCAGGCCTTCCTTACTGAGGAGACTTGTGCCAGTTATTTCACCTCCCTCTGTTTCCAGAAGGTTCTGCCAGCTGAAAGAAAGGATCTGGATGGGTAAAGGGGGTCAATGGTACTTACCTGAGAGAACTGCTATGAAGATGGATAATCTGTGCTAATCTCTGGCAAAGTCAACTAATCTGAGCCTCATGTTAATCCTAAGAGGCAGATGCCCTTGTTCTCCTTTGACAGATGAGGAAACCAAGGCACTGAGAGGTTAAGTTTCTTGCCCCAGTGAAGTGACAGAGCTGGAATTCAAGCCCAAGCACCCAGCTCTGGAACCCACGCTCTCAATCCTCTCCTGCGTGGTGCCTGCCACACAGAAAGTGTTCAGCCTGGGAGATTTGGCCTGTTAATCCCACCTGGGCTGTGTAGATTCAGCCTTAGTTCATGGCAGCATCTGGAAGAGAAGACAGAACCTTGATCATGAAAAATCAGACCTTCAAAAGTCTTTGCAGGCTTCCTGGGAAAGGGTTTATGCCCAGAAAGGACCTCCTAAATCCTGGTCCAGTGCCTTCCCCTCATGGATTCTGTGGGATGTCCATGGACCTGAGGTGTGGGGCCCCAGGCAGCACTGTGACAGCAGAAGCCTGCGTCAGGAGTCTGCCTGTGATCTCTGCTCCCACCCTTGTATAGTAGGGATGACAGCCACATCATCTGTGCCCAGCCCAAGGCTGGCCACTTCGCCAAGCAGCATGGGGCCACCATGGCTGCACTGATGTTTCCATCTCCACGTATGGCAAAAGGAGCACACAGCACACACCACATATTCCCCTGGACAGTGGCCCCATGATGACATCCCCTTTGTAGGAAACATACCCATTTGCCCAGCAATCACAGAAATAGGGCCAGAGGTACTGTAGCTCACTCCTGCAACACCCCTTTCAGGCCAGTATTTTTCTCCCATTCCACAGAAGAGGAAAATGCAGCTCCTAGAGGTTAGGTGAGCTGCCTAACGGAGCTAGTGAGAGGCCAAGCAGAGATTTAAAGCCGAGCAGCTGTCTCCGCTGGAGGGAGAGGTGAGGCCGTCAGCCCCAGTTACACCTGCAGTAGGCCAGGGACAGTGCTAAGCATTTCTGCAAGCCATCACCTCACTCCTCAGCAACCCCCAGGAGTGGGTACCTCTGTTGTTCCCATTTTCCAGAGGAGGAAATTGAGACCAGGGAGGTCAGTTCATCATGCAGAACAGAGCTCTAAGTAACAGCACAGAGGCCCGGACCTTGGTCTTGATGGCTCCATGGCCTGCAATATCCACCCGTGCAGTTGGGAGAGGCCATGCCAGGTGCCCGGACCCTGGCAGTCCCTCTCAGACAGTTCTTCTCCTCTCTCATCACATAGAAATTCCGGAAGTTGACCATCCCCAGCGCTGACCTGAAAATGCGGGGCAAGCTTGGGGCAGGCCCACGGACGGTGATGGTTAATGACTGTGACGCCAAACTCAAGGGCGATGGGACCATTGCAGCCATCACAGAGAAGGAGACACACTTCTGAGCCACACCTGCCACCTCGGATGCCTCTCCTTTCTTCCCTCCCCCGACCCTGTGTGTATAAATGAATACCTGAGACACGTACTTCACCTAATGATAGAGGCTTGCTCGTTTTGCACAGGATTTATTAACAAGTTAATTTTAAGGTGGCCGTGTATACTCTGGTTTAAAGTCCCATTCCCCTCCTTGCCCCCAGTTATCATGTAAGTAACATTATGAAGAGATAATACTGTACAGGGACTAGCAGAGTCTTCCGTGCTAGGACGATTTTAACCAATGTTTTCTAGGGGTTAGGGAAAAGTTGTATCATGTGGTCAAACTTTTATACTTGGGCTGTGGGGCAGGTGGGGTGGGAGTGATGCCTGATCTCTGTCAGCCTTTTAGCTGACCTGTCCATGTCCCATGTTCCTCCCTGACCATTGCAGCTGCCCCTCTTCATGCCCCTAGGGACAGCTTTGCCTTCAAATCCTGCCTTTGCCATCCCCAACCTCTTAGCAGTGGGTTTGCAGACAGCAAGGCTGTGTCAGAGAAGAGAAAGTGGTCTTTCTGCCCTGATCCCACTAAGTGACCTTGGGTGCTCCCATCCCCTCCCTGGGTCTCAGTTTTCCCATTTCCTAAATGGGGAGGGCCAAATCAAGTGATCTCTGAGGTCCTTCCTGACCTGGCCAGGTCTCTTGGGGATTCTCTTGTTACGTCCTCTTGCTGGCTGTCAGGCCTGACCTTGACCTTGACCTTTAATTGTTCTGAAGGCTTCCCCCTGCTTATTTAAAATCAAGTTTGTCATGGGAAGGATGTGGCGTTTTCCCCTTAAACTCTAGGTTGATGCATCTGTGAGTAGCTCCATTCTCTGGAGTCTGGCCAGGTCCTCAGCCCCTGTGACAGGGCTCCTCCTGTCCTGTCCATCTGCTCTCCCTGTCATGTCTGCCTCTCCATCTTCATGGGGCTAACTGGAGTCACCTGCATGCTTGTTTTCAGGGTCAGGAAGCAGCTGCTATTCCCTTGCAGCTGTCTGTCCTGCCTTTGCTGCTGCCCCAGTCAGGATCTGTGTCTAGGACCTTCTACCAGCTTTCCACGGGAAGGAACCCCAGTAGAGCCTGGAGCCTGGTTTTGTCCTCTGGCCCCTTCTTCATCTGCCTGCCACCTCCTCTCTCTCTTACATTCTCTGCCTTCTTCTCTCTCCTGCTTTCCTGCTACCTCTTAGTCCTCCCCATCCTCCTCCTTATCACCAGCAGAACCTTCTCTCCCTACCCATTTTTTGGGGAGCCATCCTACATACATCCTACATCATCTCCTCCTATCCTGGAGGAGAGAACTGGGCTCCCACCCCTCCCTCTGTGCAGGCCTGGGGGTTGTGGGGTTGAGGCCAGTGCTGCCTCAGACCTCTCTGCCTGACTTCTCTCTCTAATTGGATTTCCTTGGCCCTTTGTCTTGAATTCTGAGCTGTTTGGGGACTGGGAAGGTACATTCTTTATCCTTTTCCTTTATGTCTCCAGTTTTATTTGATGGAAACCAGAGCTTACTCCAAACCAAGGCCTTAGTTTCCTGTAGGGAACCCACATGTTTGATTCATCCGAAACTTTCCAAATGGAAAGCTTCTCTGGCCTGGCCAGCCCCCATCTAAAGCCTGAGTTTGTTAGAAGGGATGCCCAGTGCTGTCCCCCACCCCCCTCTCTGAGGTAGGCTGGGATGCCTAGTTCTGGGCCCCCTTTTGCACACACTGCCCAGGACTGTCTGGCTCTCCCTGAGCTATCGGATCTGGTGGACCCAGGAAGTGGACCCAGGAGAATCGGGCCTCATGCTGAGCCTTCTGCTGTGTCTGTCCTCGTCTACTCTTCTCCCACCAGGTGCCGGGGAGAGAGACTCCCCACTGCTGCTGCTACCGGTTCTCCATCTACAGCTCTGAAGCCTCGCTAGGGATGGGATGCACTGCACTTGCACTGTACCTGTGGCACTTAACATTTCACTCACTTAACACTACTCATGGGGCAGGGTGGAGGGAGGGCTTTTGCTCTTTGTTTTTTGTAAGTTCCTACTAGTATTTGGGCAACTTGGGGCAGGGCGGGGAGGGAAACGTGGGGGCAGGGGAAATGTCATTGTGGTGACTTTTTTGATATTCATTAGAAACAATACATCCTTTCTGAGATATTTACAGAATTATTAAAAAATGAAAAAGGTTGTACTGTTTTACATAATGAACGTTTTTATTGGGTATTCAAAGGGCACACGATTGTCTGCTTACTCATTTTTAAAAATTAAAGGAATGAACAAACTGTGTGTGGCAGTTCCTAGCAGAGTGTTCTCACCGAGTTGTCCTTCCTGTGTTTTATCACATACATGATTTATCTGCAAAACCCTCTTGGTTCTATCCCTGGAAGTTGCAGTTTCAACTCAGGATTATAAATTAGAAGCAGCCAGGGGTGTTTCGGAGCCCACACTTCTTCCTTCCATGTGCTCAGCATACATTGAATGTCTGCTGGGTGCTAGGTGCTCTACAGAAGTTGTCTCTTTACTCTTCAAAACAATCCCATAAAGCAGTCATCTCCCCATTTTACTTATTACTTCCCCCACTTTACAGATAGGGGAGGTTGAGGCACAGAGAAACTGGGTCTATCTGAACTCAAAGCCTGGTCTCTTAATCACTCTGCCTTTCTGTGTCTCATGCTGTGAGCCCCAAAGAAGGCAGCAGCTGCCTCGTCATGGCCATGGTGGCAGCCGCAAAGCTCATGGGCCCGCCCTGCTAGAGAGACCTGCATGTCTGAGGCAGATGAGGTGGGGTGGAAAGACATTGAGGTTGGAAGCATGGAGTCCTGGTTTGGGCTCCACACTCTGCCCTTGCCAGCCTCAAATTTCTCATCTCTACAAAGAAGATAGTAACTCCTCTTTCAAGCTTGGGGTGATTATGAAGATCCCGTGAGCTCTGAGTAGGATTGGTAGAGCTTTGTATTCACATTGGTTATCATTGTCCTGAACCAGTAGTGCATGAAAAGTGTAGCATTGCTTAGAACTTGGGCAGAAATCTCTAAATCTACATCTGCGGTTTCCAAAGAGTTGCTTGGGGCCATAAAGCATGTTTTGTTGCCAGTCCATGGAACAGTACGATCATTACATGCAGCGTCTGCTCGTTCCTGTGTGGTTGACTCTTCTACTTCAAATCCCTGATCTTGGGATCCACCAGAAACTGTCTTGGCCTCTCACACTCTGAGATGGTAACACCTGTTCATAGGAAAGGCATCCTACAGAGTTCCAGGTTCAGAAAATCTCTGACCCCCAGAGGGTCCCTGAGACCTTCATAACTTCATAACTTACAGTTACCTGTCTGCCACTATTCCCTTCTCCATGTCCAAAGTGGTACAAAGCATCAAGACACAAAGAGGCTGGGTCACAGAAATGTGGGTCTCCCTCATTCCCAGGAAATCTGATTGATGGGTGCTTAAGCTTATAGAATTGGTAACCTATGGCATTGTTTTACTCAGTAGACCCTGTAGGCTGCAGTGTGTGACTCTGCAGCCCAGTTCTATTAGGCACTGCAAATAACCAGAGCAGAGGAAGTGAAGTCAAAGGCTACTTTAGACCTAAGAGATTTTCCTCTGATTTTGGGTGGGGTGGGGGGAATAAGAATCAGGCACCAAAGACCGGACACTTTCTGCTGACGGCTGCAAATTTTGGAAAAGGTCATGTATTCAACAAACTTCTACTGAGTATCCATCATGCTCCATGTCCGGACCTAGAACCAGGGATATTGAGACAACTGCAACAGCCCCTTTTCTTTGAATGTCCTGCTCTTCTAGGTCAAGAGGACAGGTGTCCACACTCCTCTGGACAGGGGTAAATGTATGCAGAAGCTGTTCTTCCTTCTGAGTCTCAACCTTCTCCAGCCAGCTAGATCTCTGTGGTGTGGCTCTGGGCAAGTCTGTCCATTTTTCTGGGCCTCAGATTAGCCGTTGGGAGAAAGGTGAAGAAAATAAGACCCAGGCAGGAAACCTAGCTGGCTCAAGATTCCCCTAGAAGCCCTCTGCATCTTCTCAGACTGTTAAAAATCAAATGGGCCATTGACCTGGGCACCTTGCTACCCTTTAAGGAGCCAAGTTAATCTGTTGCCAACTCTTGGCCTTTTCTGCCTCTCACCTGGATAAAATCCATGTTGCAGGGGGTATACATGCACTTTTCTCAGGGCTTCCAGGCCAGCTGATGTGTCAGAACCACCGCCATGAGAAACTACAGGCAGAATGTGCCAAGGACTGAGTGCTCAGGGAGTGCCAAGCAGAGGAAAAGGACTGTTTACTGAGCAGCTGTTATGTTCCAGGTGTCACACCTGCATTACATCATCAGAGCCTTACAACAAATCTAAGAAGATAGTGTTATTAATCCATTTTTCCTATGGAGGAACTAAAGTTTTGAGACTAGACAATTTGCCCCCAAAATGATTTCAAATAGACCTGGTAGGTGGAGAAGACAGGCTGAACCAATGTTTGCTGGTTCTAAATAGAGCCCAGGTACCCAACCACCTAACCAAGGATATGGGACTTGAGCTGCCCCTTGAGGGATAGGAAGATTTCACCAGGCAAGAAAAAGCATTTGAGAGGAGAGAACGGCCTGAGCAAAGGTAGAAGCAGAAAAATGTCTTTGGGCAAATATGGTGGAAACTAAAATCCTCCCCATCCCTGGTCTACTTTTATAAGCCCTATTGCAACTTCACCAGCTGTGAGGATAGCCCCTCCCTGTTCTCTCAGAGTAAGGGGCTTAGGTAACACCATGCCTATCAAGGATGGCATTTGGTGTAACACAGTGGGTGCTCCATGGAACAGGGCCTTCAATGAACAAGTGTTTGGCTGGCCCTGGAATGGGGAGCCACCGGAAAGGGAATCAACAGGCACTGAAGACCCACTTAGTGCTGGAAATCATGCTGGGTCCCTTTTATGTATTATCTTGCCCTCAGCCACCTTGTGGATTGGCAAGGTGTTCATATTCTACCAATAAAGAAACGGGCTGAACGAAGTTGAGTTAGCTGCCCAAGGTCCCAGAGCTGATTAATACAGAACTGTGGTAGCAGCCCCATGGGGCTCTGGCTCCAAGGCCCATGCACTTTCTACAGACCACTTTTGGGAGCCTCCAGTGGCCACCACAGCCATCAGCACTGATGAATCATTGCAGGCTGTGGAGAAACAGATGGTGAAGACCAGGTGGAGAAGGTCAGGAAGTCTCGAGGACCCTTGAATAATCTTTTGGACACCAGGGACCTCTGGGAGCCTCCTTGGTATCCCAGAAATGATAGAAGGTCACCAGGGCTCGCTGAGCTGGACAAAGGGGTATTTGGGGCTAGTGAGAGGGACTGAGAGTGGAAAGGACCATTCGAACCTTGGAGACCTGCAGGAGAGATTGAGAGGTCCTGAGTGAGGAGCCAGAATTACATGGAATCAGCAGTGAGAGACTTGAGGAATTATGAATCGTTGAGCATACTGGAGGGTGGGTATGGGAGCTCCAGGGGAGTGCTGGGGAAAATGAAGATTTATTGGGGAAGCACTTCAGAGTTGCTGGGAGTCATCAAAAGCTATAAAAATATATGACAGCCCTTGATCATTATGGGGGGCACTGGAGCCATGCAGAGTTCCGGGGGTACTTAGGGTCACTGTGGGAAGCAGTATCTGAGGAACACCCTGCACGATGTAGCCTTGAGGAAAGTGAAGGAGAGGAGGACGGGACCTTGGAAATCCTCCTAGAGGTAGTGCATGGGCAGTGTAGCTGCTGTGACAGGGACTGAGGACCAGGAGGGCCTGCCTGGCAGTGATGGGAAGGCCCAGCCAGAGCTGCAAACCTCAGGAGACAGCAGGCAAGTTTCGCCTGGGCATAGGACTCCATGACCTTGATCTCTCAAGAGTGGAGCGGGCTTGACTCTTCCAGAGATCCCACACCTGGGTGTGCCAATCAGCCAACACTTGGCTTTTCTTATTCTCCACGGAATTTCCTTTGTCTTCCTTTTGAGTATCTTTCCAAAGCCAGCTGTTTCTGGAATGAACAGGCTCTGGGAGTCTGGTCTGAGCAGGAGCTTGGGCCCAGTAGAGAGGTCTGGGCCTGATCTGTGGACAGCGGAGAGAAGGGACAGAGGAAATAGTAGAACAGGCAAGTATCATTGATCACCTCAAGTATCATTTATTCAGTACCTACCATATACCTGGGATAGGTTCGGGTATTTTCCGCAATGAACACAACTGCTACAACTCCGATTTATTCCCATTTTACAGACATGGAAACAGGCTCAGAGAGGTAGGGGAAGGAGTTAACCCAGGTCACATAGACTGAGTTG
>ML098925.1:44530-57397 GCA_003697995.1 Taxidea taxus jeffersonii
ACACACACACACACACACACACACACACACACACACACACACACACAGATTGTTCCTGCCTCTGCCTGTACTTGAGGCTGTCCTTGGCAGGGTGGGATTGAACTTTAATAATGAGAGCTTCCCTTTACTTTGCACATGCAGGTGCCTCGGGGCACCTTCTCAAATGCAAATGCCACAGCTGTTTTTGAAGCACGTATTTTGTGTCCATGTGCAGGTGAGGACCCACAGGCTAACAAAGGTGAGGTGAATTGCCCAGCATCACCCAACTACAGAATGGCAAAGTCAGAATTTGACCTAAGGTCATTGTGAAGGAAAGCTTGTGCTTCTCACCATCCCACAGCATGCTCTGGATTCTTCACCAGGTTGAAGGGACACCATAAATGGGCATTGTTTATCAGATGCCTCTTGCTAGTTATTTCTACTATGCCAGTCCTTTGTGGTCCTGGAAAGTATTTTCCCCTTCCGGGACCTGCGTCTTCCTCTGTAAAATGGGGTGTGGACTCAGGGTGGTCCAAACCCTAGGCCATTGTCCATGACAGATGGACTGATTCTTGGAATAACCCAGAAGCAGGTTTTTAAGAGGAAGATTCTGGACTTCATCCTTAGAGATCTGAACTCTATCATCCCAGGATAGGCCCAAGTATCAGTATTCCAAGACACTATTCAATGAGGGTCAGTGGTTCTGACATCAGACAATTCTGTCCCAAACTCCATCCCCCACCAGCCCCATTCCTACACCTCTCTGTTCTACTCTCTAATAGGTCAGCAATCTGGCTGCTTCTCCAAATCCCTGTTACTCCCTGCCCCCAGCCCCAGCCCCCATTGTCTTGTGCCCAGATCACCTCAGGAGCCTCCTCCCTAGACTCCCTGCTGTCATTCTGGTCCTATTTGGTCCATTTTTATGCAAAATATTAAAAAATATTCTTGAAATGCAAATCTGAATACTGACACTATCACCAACAGCCAATCTCCCTGCCCCCAGCTTCAACCACCAGGGCCTCCTCATTACTCCAGGGACAAAGACTGAACCTCACACTTTGCCTAGAAGCCTCTGCAGGAAAGTGCCCCCTGCTCCCTCTCCAGATTCATTTTTTGTCACCAAACCCCTCTTTGCAGCCCCCTGGGCTTCTTTTAGATTTCAGAACGTTGACCCACTGTGTGCCAGTCCAGCAGAGAGGGCCTTTGCATTGCTGTTCCTTCTTGGAGCACATTTTCTCCCTTCGTTTTCTAGTTTAACTCCTGCTCATTCATTATATATAGCTCGACCTCACTTCCTAGAACTGTCCTGGGAGGAATTGGGCGGCCCTGGGGGTGGGGGTGGGCGGGAAATAAGCTCCCAGTGCAAGGAAGCATAGAAGAAGATTCTGCTGACCTACCTAGAAGATACCTGCTTTGGGTCTGAGCCCTAGATGTTTCTCCCTACTTAGGAGAGCCTGTGGTTCTCTAGGACAGGGAGCCCTGCCCTTGCTGGGTGTGGGGAGCTAAGGGGACAGTGGGAACCTGACTCCAGTCCCCAGAACCCCAAGGAACCTAAACAGAGCCTGGTTGGCAGCAGTGGGGCCTCCCAGGCTCTGGTAACAAGACTGGAATTCTCATTAGATTTTTCACTCAGCTCCTGGGTCCTGGGCAGCGCCAGGCAGTGGAACAATCTGTCACTGACTCCGGGTTGGTGAGCACTTGTACCTTCAAGGGAGATTGTTGTGAGCTCCTCTCTTGTCTACTATCTGAGACCCCTTCTTTCTCCAACAGCCCTCATCCTTCTCCTCATCCTCCTGTCTTCAACAGTTCATCTCCCTCCCTGCTCCTCCTTCCGAGTGCTCTCTCTTTCTCACCCCAACTCTCACAGGTGGCTCTCGCCTCTGCACACTCCTGCTGCCTCCTCTCCCCTTCCCATCCTTTTGTACCCTTCCCTATCTCACTACCCGGTCCCTGTTGGTCTCCCTCTCTGCAGCTGCCTCTACTCCCATCTGTTTGCTGGACTGGGGACTCTGTCCACCTGGGCCAGGGTGCCAGGGAGGGCTGCAAGTGCCAGGCCAGGCCAAGATATTTCTACAAATAGCCTGAGGAATGGCCTCCCTACGGACAGGACAGGGAGGAAACTTGACCTGCTGCCCTTTGCTGTTATTCCAGAACTTCAAAGCCCCCTACACCACTGTGAGGGGATGGGCTCCAAAGTCAACATCTTGAGGAAGAAGAGGAGGGAGACACAAGTCCTCAAAAGCCCTCCCATAATGTCCCTGTGCAGAGCAAAGTGCCCTTGCGGGTAGGGTGGAGGCCTCACTTGTAAAAGGAGGGCACAGAACAAAGAGGGATCTAGGGGAGGCCTTGTCATGTGGGGTTTAAAGAACACAGGCTCTGGAATCACACATGCCGGGGTTCAAATCCTTGACTCTGGCACATCCCGGCTGTGTGGCCCTGGGCTAGTGACCTGACCTCTCTGAGCCTCAGTTTCCCCATCTGTGAAATGGGATAAAGCTAGTTTTTGCCTCCCAGGGTTGTTGTGAGGAGTCCATGAGCTAATGTTTGCAAATGTAGCACCAGGCCCAGCACACAGTGGGTGCTCAATAACTTTAATAGGCAACTAGAGACAGGTCATGGTCTCGGGCTTGATGTCTGGGGTGGGCAGGGGACATCTGAGCCAGTCTCTGAGTTTTTAGATGAGCCCTCAGAGCAAGGAGGTAGGTTCCAGGGTAAAAACTGCAAGGCATCTTCCCACCCGTCACCGATATAACCCAATGCCTCCACCAGTTTGGGATGATTCCCAATGCCTCCACCAGTTTGGGATGATTCCCTCTCCCGTGTTATACACGGAGAAACTAAGGGTGAACCCGTGTGCCCTAAACCTTTCAGCGTGTCTCCCACAACCATGCCTGGAACTCAGCTCGGTGGCCCCATGAGATCTGTCTCCCTCCGTTACTTGGTACTGGGCCCTGGCCCTGAGGACTCTCACTGGGCTGGTACAGAATGTTCGAGATCCATGCCTGGGGTATGGGAGATAGGCAGAATGTTTGCCCAGATTCTGGGATTGTGCAGGCCCCTCCAATTCCCCCCATTCCTCAACCCCCGTTGCTAGGCAATAGCAGCTCATCCCTGAGGGTACAGTGGAGGAAGGCTGAGCAGCTGTTTTTGTCCTCCATGAAGAGGCCAGGGGAGGCTGTTCCCAGGGCAGGCCTAGTGAGAATCTGTGCCTCAGAGATGTGCAAGGACTTGCCCAAGATCACTAGAGATGAGGGTTAACATCTAAGCGCCCAAATGTCAGAGCTGGTAAGACCCTTAGAAATTTAGCTTTCAGAGGGCACATGCACTGTCACCCCTCAGTTCCTCCGCCAGGACAGACATTGCTCGTCAATGACCGTACTTCTTCCACTGGGCCCAGCCTTAGCATCAGAATTCTTCACATGTGGTCAGTCATGGGGCAGATCTGGCATGCAAGCTAATTTTTTTCTCATCTCTTCTCTATTCCTATGGTCTCATTTTACAGATAAGGAAACAGAGGCCCTGAGACATGTGGTGGAACAAAATGCACATTGAGCTTGAGAGTCAGAACCTCAGGACCTAGCTCTGTACTATCTTGCTGTGTGACTGTGGGCAAGCCGCTATGCCTCTCTGAACCTCAAACTCTACTGTACATAGCATGGGTTTGATGAAAGCAAGCCTTCCCTGTAAAAATTAAATAGGAAAGTGGTTGCAAGGATCCCTGGGAGTATCAGACAGGGAAGTGGCACTCAAGGAATTTCTGACCCCATCCTTCCTTTCTTGCCTGTCTCTTCTAGGTCTTGGCAGTAATATCCTCCATCCCCAGGACACACCTTCCTCTGTTGCAACTTTGCCAGCAGCTTCATTCCTGGAGGCGCAGATGTTTGCCCAACAAGTGGGTTTAACTATGAGGGCCTGGGGGAGTGTCGGTACTGGAACTCACCAGGTCCTCTGTTAGCTGGAGAGGGAAGGAAAAGATGGCCACCCATGAGGGTGGGGACTAGGGATCAGGCTGGGGAGGGGGAATTGTTGCCTGGCAACTGCTGGGGTTCAGCTGAGCATCTCACTGGCTTAGGTAGTTTTGAGTCCTCAGCCTTCTCTCCCCTTCCCTAGACTCCGATCCCCTCCCTACTTCTGCCTCCTCCTGGCTACTGGAGGAGAACCTGGCAGGCTTCCCCTCCACACACCACACACCACACATACCACACATCACACACATATCACATACCACACACACACCACACACACACATACCACATACCATACACACATGCCTCCCTCACACCACACACACAACTCTCACACGCCGTACACACACTACACACATACTACACCACACAGCTACCACACGCCATACATACACCACACACACCACACACAACTCACACACACCACACACACACCACACACACCACAGCACATACCATCACACACACAACACACATATACCACACACACAACACATATTTGTCATATACACACACAACACATCACCACACACCACACACACACCACAGCACATACCATCACACACACAACACACATATACCACACACACAACACATATTTGTCATATACACACACAACACACACAACACATCACCACACACCACACACATACCACACAGCACACCACACATGCGCACCACACACATACCACATAAACTTCCCACATACCACACAGCACATACCATATACACATACCCCACATATCACATCCCACACACCACACTGCATACCATACTACACACACCACATATACTACGTACATACCACACATCACACTGTATATTACACCCATACCCCACACATCACAAACCACACACACCATACCACACATCACACACACCATGTACCATACATACTACACATCACATATGCAGCACATACCGCACATGCCCCACACATATCACACACCACACACATCTTAAGTGAGCTCATTCAATCCCATGACACAAGAGCCAGGCACTTGCCAGTGGACCACCGGGTCTCAGCTCCTCTGACCCATGGAGGACACACAGGGGACCAACAAACACACACACACCAACCCCAAGTCTTGAAATCCCTTCTGCAGCTGTCCTCACAGGGAAGGGCTGAGCCTCTCACATGGGTGCTCATCAAAACCCAGGGTCATCCTAGTCTCCCAGCCAGGGATCCCTGAAGGCAAGGTCTTGACTTGGGTAGCCCTGTTCACCCAGAGGACACAGTAGGTGGTTTTAGTAAATGTCCAGACCAGTGCAAACTGAGTGATTGTGTGAACAAACAAGCATACCTGCTAGACTGTGACCTTCCTGAAAGCAGGAGGACTATGTCATAGCTCAAGTGCCAAACTGAGAGTGGGAAAACTAGGTTCTGTCCCTAGTGTGCACCTGACTGACCATGCGACCTTGGGCAAGTCCCACCCCTCCCCGGCCTCCATTTTCTCATCTGTCAATTGATGGGTCAGAACAGATGATCAGGTTGTGCAATTCAGAATATCCAAGGATGAGGTTTGTAACTTGCAAGACCTGCCCCTCTGGATGCATCTGGATTGGGAAGCAGCTGATATGGGAGAGGACAGGGAGAGAATCTCCCCCTCCCCAGCAGCTTAGCTGGGGATCATCCCTTGCTAGGGACAGGCCCCTCTGCCCAGGTAAGGAAGGACATGGAGGAACAGAGATGAGGGATGACAAGGGGGTTTTCAGAGAAGAATCATGCCGGTGGGAGTTTCCTGTAAGGATTCCCTAAACACAAGGTGGGACTTGACATGAGAATGTCTGTGAGAGATGCACATGCCCCCCCCACCACATGTGCATACATGGGCATATACATGCATACACATCACAACACACTCCACACACATGTACAAGCGTGCACACACACTGTTTTCCCTGTGGAACTGTTTCTTTCTCCCCTTGAAATATCTCCATGGTCTTCTGAATCTTCTCATCTCAAATATGATCAACCCTGACCCAGCCGAGGAATAGGGGAGCTTCCAATGTCGGGCAACCAGCAGCACCGCCACCAGCAGAGGGCTGAGGTGCGCAGCGAAGGGGCCTACGACTCTGGGTGGCTAAGAGGAGGTGAGCATCTGTGAGCCCTGAGTGGTCAGCTCTGCCCTGGGGCCCAGGTGTGATGGCTCATCCCATTGGCAGGGAGCAGCCCCAGGCCTGCCTGGGGAAGAGAGGGTCCCCTGGCCCCGCGGCCTTCTCTTCCTGGGCTCTCGCTCTGGCTGCGCTGGTTCTCACTGCACCTCATTTGGATAAAGAACTTTGTCACAGCCTTTGCATGTCTGTTCTGTTGGGTTCAGAGATTCTGTTCAAAACCACTGTTCCCCAGATTTCTCTTTACATTTTGTGAAAGTCATCTCTTCACTACAATTATGTGAGCCCCTTTTGTCTTGTTTCCTAAACGATCCAGTGAGCCAGGAGCCAGAGTGAAGACATCCAGTCAGAAGCAAAGAGTTTGAGATTGCTTGTTAATCTTTCATTAACTCACTAAACAAAATTTTATTGAGCTCCTACTAGAAGCCAACCACCATGCTGAATGCATGTTTCTTGCCCCATGGGGAATATGCACTAATAATTCTAACCATAAAAACAACAATAATGGTAATGATGTGTGCTCGGAGGGGGTCAAGGGCCCTAGACTTGAGGAGGGTTGCTTCTGATGGGGTGCTCAGAAAATGTCACTCTGAAGGACATACTCAAGGGGAGAAGGGAGTGAGCCCAGCAGAGCAGAGGGAACAGCATTATAAGGAAAGGGAAATAGCAAAGGCAAATCCCCAAGCAGGAGGTACATAGTATGTGCAGAACAGAGAGGAGGCCAGAAGGACTGGTGGGGGTTGGGGGCAGATGGCTCCATAGCAGTTAGGTGGGCTAGACTAGGGTTAGGTCTGGTGTGGCGGGTGGGGAGCGGATGCCTGGGGGAGAAAATGGAATCAAGAAGAGTCGGTTTCTGCTCAGGTAACTGGAGGCCATGGCTGTGATCTGTTGAGGGCCTACCATGTGCCAGATCCTTGTGCTTCGTCAAGTTGGCAGCCGGCCCATCACTGCCTTCCCTAACACCCAGGACTGAGTCCGCTGGCCAGGCAGGTCCTAGTCAGATCTTCAGGGCAGCAGCTGCAAACACACGCTCCCTCGATGCCTTCCCCTGACCCACAGCAGTTCCTGGAGTGTGGGCCCCAGGCAGGGACTCTCATCCAGACTCACCCTACTCCCCCACTGGGATCGAAGCTAGAAAGCATTCAGGAGGCCTGGTGCTCAGAGAACAAATTCCCTCACGTTCCAAGAATTTCTGCCAGTTTGGTCCCTGATCTCCCATTCCAGGGGGACTCAGCCCAGGTAAAGATGGACAAACACTTGGTCTCAGGCTATTAGGACCCCACCCCCTAGAATTTAACTTGTACTTTCAGATTGGGAACCTCCTTAAATTGGGGCTCCCAATCCCACCAGAAACTTCTTTAAAAAAATCCAGTTTCCCAGGACCCATCTCTGAATTGCCAGTTCAGACTCTCCAAGGGAATTCTGGATTCTTAATAAGTTTTTCTCTGGGAACCATTGTTCTAGAATAGAGAACTGATGAGCCTGAGCATAGGACAGAGGGAAAATCTGGAGGTCCTGGAAGCAGAAAGCCCTGGGCTTAAATCCCAGCAAACCTACTGTGTGACCTTGGGCAAGTCACTGAACCTCTCTGAGCCTCCCTTTCCTCACGTATAGTGGAGAAATTGAACATAATTCCAGTCCCTCCACCCATCACTAGGATTCTTTCCAAGATATGTCAAGTTCCTGGCACCTAGTAGGTGCTTAACCAATATCCACAGCTTCCACAGTTGTCTTTGAGTTGAGTTTGTCTTTATGTCCTTTTCATGGATGTTTCGACAGAAACTGCCGGCTTGTGCTGACTCTCCAAATGATGCCCAGGGCCCGCCAAGCTGGCCCCTTTTTCCTGCTCAGACGGGCATGCTGAAATCTCTCAGGCAGGTCTCCTTGATGCTGAGGGTGCCAGGCATGTGCTTTCCCCAGCAAAGGCAAAGAGTTGAAAAGATCTTTCTAGTGTCCCCAGTTGCCCTGTGGATGGGGGACAACCCCACTCACCCAGTCCGGATGGGCAGAGAAGGAGGGGCCTGAGGAAGGATTAGAGAGAGGAAACAAGCCCCAAAGTGGGTCAGCGCGGCCCTGGACACTAACCCATTTCCATTCCCTCCTGCCCACAGGCCCGCCGGCCACGGGACTGTCATCTTGCATTCACTCCTCTCCTGCCGGAGACTTTGACCCCATTTTCTACCTCTTGGCAGCACAGAGGGAGAGAGCTTTGAACAACCTGAGCACAGATCATGGGAGCTGTGGGGAGGGCTCTATGGTTCATGCTGGATGTTCTAGGAGGATTTGTCACCCACATATCCTGACTTTACTTGGAGTGGGGATTATGGGGTCATCTGGGAGGAGTATGGCAATCAAAATAATACAGGCTTTAGGGCAGCTAGATGTGGGTTCTAAACCCAACTCCTCTACTTCCAAACTATGTGGTCTTATGCAGTTGGCTTCGTTCCTTCTGAGCCTGTTTCTTCATCCTTGCCATGGGCTGTCGCAAAGGTTCGATGAGAAGGTATCTACCAAAATCCTTCCTGGGGCCTTGCTCAGAGGAATGCTCCACCAATGAGACCAGCAATGCCTACTGTAGTGTAACAGAGACTGAGAGGCAAGTCCCGGGAGTCAGCCAGCCCTGGGCTCAATCCCTGCCCTGTTCCTCCTTGTGGTGTGATTTGGGATAAGTGGCTTCATTTTTCCCAGCCTTCATTTCTTTATCTGCAAAATGGAGATGCTCACCTCCCAGTCCTAGGGGGATCCCACACAATGATGTTTGTAACAGAGCCTCCTCATGCAGAGGAAAAAGCACTCTTAGCCAGTGATAGTCATTCATAGTGATAATCAGGGATTGGATGTGAATCTATTGACTACGTGTTTGTTAAGCACTTACCTGCTTGTGTGGCGATGGCATCTGGCAGGGAAGAAAACACCCAGGCCCAAGAGACAGAGCTTACTGACCATTGGGTGACCAGGGGTACACGGTCCCAATGTGGAGTATGGCCCTACTCTGTCTTCTGTAACCCTGAGTGGGGAACCTGGTTTAGTCCAGTCCCTTGGACCCCAAGGTCCCCAGCCAGGGAGGGAGCCAGGTGCCCCAGTACACCATGTGGCCTCCATATCATATCTGCGCCCTTAACGAGCCTTGACCCCCTCTCAAGTGAGCAGAGGGGAGCAGGCCACGAGCTTCCAAGCAGCCATGCATCCAGAAGCCATTGGCTGGCACCTGCGGCTTGGCTGGCTTCCCAGCTATCAGTGACCTAGTAATGCGATACCACAGCTGCTGGAAACCAAGCTGTGGAGGCCACTTGACCTAGGTGCCTTCTCTCAGCAGTTCTTGTGCACACACCTCCAGGATGTGAGACAAGGATCTGCTGAGACCCAGGCCCAAATGGGTGGCCAGAGGCAGAAGAGCTCACAAGAGACCTGATCCTGCAAGAGACACCCTAGGCTATGAGGGTCAGGCAGGGTCCCATTCCCTGGGGTGCTGGGGATGCACTTGGCCCAAAACCCCTTCCCGGGAAGTGACCTGAGCCACCCACAGGCCACATGCTGCTGAGACAGAAATCTCTCAGAACTCCGCCTGGGACATTGGGCCACTTGGAATCTGGAGTATCATAGGAAAGGAACTAGAGACTCAGATTTTGGACCCAGGTTTGCATCCAACCATGGCCTCTTACTAGCTGTGCCTCCATTTTTTTCTACTGTAAAATGGAAACAATAATAGTAGTGATCCAAGGGATGGGGGGATGTTGGGAGGTTTAAATGGGTTCGTATATGTGAAGTGAGGAGAACAGGACACATAGCAAAGGTCTAATTAGTTAATTATTTGAGAGAGACTGAGAGAGAGAGAGAGTGCACAAGCGGGTGGAGGGGCAGAGGGAGAGAAAGAAGCAGACTCCTTGCTGAGCAGGGAGCCCAAAGCACGAGGCTTGGCCCCAGGACTCTGGGATCATAACCTAAGCAGGCGCTTAGCCAACTGAGCCACCCAGGTGACCCCCTAGAAGAAGTTTACTAAGTGTCATCTGGTATTATTATTCAGAGTGAGCAATCCTGCTGGTGACAGGGGGTACAGACAGGTGAATTGTCAAGGAGTTACCCAAGGAAGCCAGTATACATAACAGGTGCATTTGGTGTCCAGAATACATCTGACTCCTCTGCCTTTGACTCCCATGCTCTTGACCCCTCTGATATCCACCATGGCTGTCCTCGCAATCTCGTTCTCACTTTGTTCAAGGACATGCCAGAGCCTTTGCCTGAATGTGAAGGTGCCCATGTTGCTCATTGGCACCTCATGGACGTGCAGCTCAGAAGTACAGGGAACTCAGTACCCCTGTCCCAGCAATCCTTGACAAATGGGGGCCTGGACCTGATGGACAACTGGGAGGACTTCTGTATACTCCACAGAAGGTCCTGATGGATTTGAGTTGCTGTTGCCACAATGGCAACCCAGATCACACAACCCTGCATTGGTGTCTCCTTTCTGGCCTCCCTACCCCCACCCCCACTCCTATGTCCTACATCGCCTTTCACACAAACCACCTCAAGGAAATCCTGGCCTCAAATTCAGAGTTAAGGGGAATCTGAACCTTGCTTAGGAGCATGGATTCTCCCTGACTCTGCTCTCTACACACAGTGTGACCTTGCATAGGGCCAAGTCCTCTCTGGGTCTTGATCTTTGTCCACTCCGTGGGTGGGTTAGTTCTTTGTGACTGTGACATGTAGCCCTGGGTGGTCTCTGAGAGACCTCACCCTCCCCTTGCTCCTCTCCTCCCTGCAAGTCTTGGGGTCTGTCCTTTCCCCAACCTCAGGTTAAATCCCTCCCCTATCTGCTGTGGAATTCTCCCAGCATCTGCCCTTTGTCTCACCCAGCACTGTGTGTGATGGCTCAGGGGCAAATGTCTGTCCATACGCAGGGTCACATGTTTGTGCTTACACACACATGTGTGTGTGTTTAAGTCCTTCACCTGCATGAACACCACATGTGCAAGTGCACGTGTAGGGATATGCGAGTCCACTGTGCACGTGCACGCATATATATGCACACTTTCTCAACATCCACATTGCAGCCTAGGAGCTCTCATGTAATCATAGGCAGAGGAGGCTCAAGATACCCACAGCCTGAGCCGGAGCCCCACAGGTCATCTGTCTGCAGTGCAGACCAGTCAGCCCAGGGACAGCAAGGGGGCATGAGGCAGCAGAGGTGCTGGGAAGGAGGGTCAATTAAGGAGGAAGAAGGAAGAAATAAACTTAGTTACTGGTACCAGGTCCTTCACAGATGTCATCCCCTTTTAACCCCATAATTGTGGGGTAGGAATTATAAACTCACTTTACAGACTAGGTAAAGTGGCAAAAGAGAGGAGACTCATAGAGGCTCTGAAGTTCAAATCCTAGATTCAGCACTAGGAAGTTTTGGGAAAGGGTCTTGATGCCTTTGAGTCTCAGTATCCTCATCTGTAAAATGGGGCTAATGATTTCTACCTCTCAAGATTCTAGTGGATGTTAGGGGGAAAAGAAATGACGTGCAAAGTGCTTTTAGCTCAGTACCTAGCATAGAGAAAGTGGTTATAAATGAGGGTTGTGATTATACCTAGGATGACATAGATGGGAGTCAGAGACCATGGTCCAGACATCCATCCTTTGCTCAAGATCCTCTTCTCCCTCATAACAGGCCCTTTGGTGGTACTGGTCAGCCCCTTGCCCTCGGCTCCCTAAGGTAAAAGACAGCTTTCATGGAGGCATCACCCTCACCCCACCAAATGCACCCACTACTCAAAAGCAGAGTCTTGGAGAAGGCAGTTAAGGTCATGAGAACCCCCCTCCCAACCTCTCAGAGACAAAAATAAAGTGTGGAACTGTCAGAACCGTTATGGAACTGTCAAAGGTATATGAAATCACTTCCGTGAATTATTAATAAGTCACGGGCCTAATTATTCAGTGACAGTGTAAAAAGAGACAAAATGTTTATCAAGAGATAAAGAATTCAAAAAACCAAAGAAAAGATGTGAGCTATGAGAATAATTGGCCATGAGTTTCCAGATCCAGGAGCCAGGAGTTAGGAGAAACCAAGAGTACATAGTGTTTCAGGACCATGGAAAGCAGCATGGATGGGAGAAAGGGGAACTCCTGCCACCATGGCTCCTCTGACAGGGGGCAGCAGCCCCAGCTCTCTGGATCTCCACTCCTATGTCTTTTGCTCCAACTGCAATTGCCTTTGCCTAGACCACATTTGGAACTGGCTACCCCGCTGGCTGTGACCTCACCTCCCAAGATTCCCGCTCGCTGTAGAAGCCATGGAGCCCAGCGCCCCCTTCGTGGTAGGAGAGGCTGGGGGTGCAGCCTGAGGATAATTATCTTTCTCTGAGCAACTCGAAGTAACTAATCAGCTCCATGATGTTGGCAGCTGTGACTGCTAATGGAGTTAGAAACTGTCAAACTGAAGGTAATAATTGTCTCCTTAAGAAAAAAAAACTAGTTAATTAGCATAATCAGGGCATAAATGGGCCAATATTCCTAACCCGAAGTGGGAGGTGAATATGAATTGTGGTGCCTTCAGGGACTCCACGAGAGATATTGACACCAGCCAGGAGTTAGGGTCACCAGTTCAGAAGGAGAAGGAGAGGAGGGCAGGAAATGTGTGTGTATTTGGGGCTCTTGCTGTGTGAGTTGTCCACAGGAGATGTTATTTTATGTAAAAATGCACCCTTGTTTTCAAGGCATCAATGCTCATTTGGCATTTTTCCAATCCATCCTTTGATGTGTATTTACTGAGCACCTGCTGGGAAGGCAGCCAGGATTCATTTCTGGCAAAAAAAAAAAAAAAAAA
>RCUC01117129.1:0-42076 GCA_003697995.1 Taxidea taxus jeffersonii
AAAGCATGCTGTTTCCTGCCAGTCATATGCCAAAGCATCTATAAGGGCAAGATCTCTAAAGTGGACAGAAGAGCATTGTCAGAACTTCTGTCTCTGCAGGAGCAGAAAGGAGCTTTTTTCTACCCATTTTTCAATGAAAAGGAGGAGCAGTGTTGTCATCTTCTTCACCACCATCGCTGCTTTATCATTTACAAAATGTTTTCACAGTGCCACACTGTGACATCCCAATTCTCCCTACAATCCTATAAGATGGAAACTGTTATGATTATAATATTACTTTCATTTCATAAGGAAAATTAGGGTCAGAGAAGTTGCCAGTTGCTTAAGATCATATGTACTCTTTCCATCATAACCTGCTGCATTGGACTTCGAGAACCTCACTTGTGCCTTGGCTCTCCTCAGTATCCTATCAGCTCCAATGCCTCACATGGCTAACTTCTTCTTTGGCATACCTACTGGCTGACACCATGTGTCTCTGATGAGCTCAGGCTTTCCTAAAATACCACACCTCTTATAAACTTGGGCAAATCCATAATTAAGTGACTCTGTGTTCTTATATTTGGGTCATTTACACTTTTATTATTTGGGTGACTTAATTTGACTGCATATTATTTGTCTTAATAATAAATTTTTGAGAGTTATATAGGATTGAAAATGATAGTACGAACTCTTCTAATCATAAATTCTCCTAAGTTTAAACTCTCTGAAACAAAGGACAGTTATTTTCTGCTCACTTTGTAATTTCTCTCCAGCACATTCTATACCCCTTCACTGATTGACAGGTTCTACTCACTAACAGAGAAAGGCAGCATATGTGTCTGTAATCATCTTATCTTTTGACACTAATATTTCATTTCTGTCCCTGCAGACATCCTAGAATTTGCAAAGACCCAGGACTAGAAGAGCATTCATAAGCTTAATCTTCCTGTAGATCCCAGCAGCACCTTGAAGAAGAGAAGGCATCAGCCAGCTTACCTAAAAGTGGTAAAGTGTTGGCTATCAGAACTTAATTGTGTCATGAGACATTCCTTTGATACTCTCTTCTCTTCTCCTTGTTTCTTGCCTGTGGCATTGTGAACCAAAACAAGAAAACCATTGAACTTGAAACATGAAGGTTCTTTAGTGAAACCAGAGATGGCTAATCTTTTGTAAATACTAAGTTTTACTACTGGCTTATAATTTGAACAAAGCAAAATAATATGCCTTGATATACTCAGTGTGTTGGGAGGGAGAGAAAAGGGAGAAGAATGGAACGTGTTTAGAGGGAAAAGAAGATGGACAGAAATTCTAGACATTTTAGAAATAGTTCATCTTTAAATGCAAAATTTCTCTCCAAGTGTGTCTGTTCAGACAAGATTTGTCAATGTTGCTAAGAGTTTGAGTCTTAGGCTGGATGGAATTATCACAAGCTTTGCAAGTTGTGGCAGGGTGGTAAGTTCTTTAAATGAGGGCAGAGATGCTGTAGGATGGTGAAGTAGGGGCTTCTAAATCAGTCCTGGAAGGATAGGAAGGCTTCCTGGAGGAAGGACCATTGTAACTCAAACTGGAAGGAGTGAGGAGGTAAAGGGACTGGGAGGAGAGGGGATGAAGGGCTCATTAGAGGCACAAGCATGTTCAAGGCCCACAGGAGAAAGACAGTGGGCTCCTCTGAGATCTGCAGGGGCAACCACTGGATGCAGAGGGCAGGGGGCTGTTAAAGGTGGGCTGGGAGGAGTGGGGAGCAGGTGCTGTCCATGGGCACCACTATATGGAATTTACCTTTCTTCTAAGTTTGGTGCAAGGGCGGGAAGGGCTTCAAGGAGGGAAGTGACACTTTCAGGTCTGCATTTTGAAGGATTGTGTTTGGTGTGTGGATGCTGAGCCTGAGTGCTGCAAGACTGTTAATGGGCCAGAACTGGGCAGTGGTCCAGCTGGGAAGAGCCAGAAGTCTAGACCACTATGCAGGTTGTAGGGTAGACAGAAGGGAATGCAACTCACAGATTTAGGAGGCAGCCTTTGATTTAATGAATCTGGGATCAGAGCTTTGTGACAGTGAATTTGAGGGCAAAAGATAAGGACTTCTCAAGATTCGATCTGGCAGTCTTTAAATGATGGTGACGTCAAACAGCCGGAGCAGAGAGGGTAGGCATCAGAGAAAGAGAACGCTGAAGTGCAGGGAGCTTTGATAGTCATGATCCTTCACTTTTTGAAGTAAATATTCCCTTTGAGAAGCAAAGTATCAAAGCATGCACACATATAAGAACTTAGGTACACAAGTTTAAGTTCAAAGACCTCTTGAATCTCATCCATAGATCTGCTAGATTAAAAGTCATTGTTTTCTATACCTAAGTTAATGCATTTGGGGTGGAAACTGTCCACTGTAACACCAAGAAAACTACAAGAGCCATGGTCCACTAGATTGGTACAATTTCTGTGGAATGGGGGCTCTAGGGGTGACCATAGACAGTGACCTGTCCTTTTAAACAACTGGGACAATAGGCAGGAACACACACCCTCACTTGAATCTGTGAGTCAGAGTCTTTATAGAGAAGAAGCTTTAATGTGCAACAGAAGCCAGTAAATTTTCTTTTGTTAATAGCGTTTATAAGGTAATAATAGCACAGAAGTCATTGGGCTGGCCCAGCCATCTCTTTGCAAATGACCCCTGGTTTTGTCAGTAGTCAATCAAAGAATTATTAACTTTTTTAAAGAAAGTATCTGTTCCTTGGGTCTCCTGGGGAGCAGCATCTGCAGATGAGTCAAAGTTCTATGAGGTTGATAGAATTTTTTTTATTGTGAACCCCTTCTCCTCCTTGAATCCAAATTCTCCTGAAGACTGTATATGAGAGAAGTAAAGTTCTCTTTGTTGGTAGGCAAAATGATTCAAGGTATATTTCTTTGAGAGTCTAGAGATTTAAAGAGTCATTTAAAAGTTCTTTTCTCTCTGGGAGCATGAAGAACACTGACCCTTTTCCCGGCTTCAGAATCCTTACAGAGGCCTTCTGCTCCTCAACGAATGATACATCTCCTGCAACCTGGAGGTGAGTGGACTTTTGAGAATATAGTCCGAGCATCCAGAATGCCTCTTGCTTATGTTATAAGTAATTAAATTGTTTCATTTCTTCCCTTTACCTTCTGAGAATCTGAGAACCCAGTGGAACAAAGGAGCATTTCTTGTGTGCCATTGCCTTTCCACTCAGTAGGGTGAAGCCAAACACTGCTTAGTGGTCTGATATGGTGGGCATTTGACAATTCTGTTTTGTGAAGACCCCAATCCAAGTTTTGATTCCTGTGTGTGCAATAATTTTATAAAATTTGCTATCAATTCACTATAAAATTTTATAAAGGGAGCTATTGGATTTGTGTCCTCTGGTAACTATATTTGGTGTCTGTTTTTTTTTTAAAGATTTTATTTTATTTATTTGACAGGCAGAGATCACAAGTAGGCAGAGAGGCAGGCAGAGAGAGAGGAGGAAGCAGGTTCCCTGCTGAGCAGAGAGCCCCATGCGGGGCTCAATCCTAGGACCCTGGGACCATGACCCGAGCCGAAGGTAGAGGCCCCAACCCACTGAGCCACCTGGGCACACCTGGATATAATTTTTTAAAAGTAGAAGCTTCTCTATGTATGTATATGTGTGTATAATTTGATAAAAAGAGTTAATACAAATGGTTGGATCTGACTTTAATTGAGCCCAATTAATGCCAGATAATCATTTGTTGGGGGAATTCTTTACAAAAAAGGCAAAAATAGGTACCCTTATTTTTAGCAAAAAATATTTCTATAGCATAGTAGTTATAACTGGTAGGGGTAAATGAAGGCCAAAAGTGGTTAGAGAATTCAGATGAAATGCATGAACTCAACCAGGAGGCCTAATATCAATACATAGATGAAATCTCCAGTTGAACACAAACACCCAGGATTATCTTCTACATGTTACTTCTCTGTAGTGAACAATTTGAAAACACTAATCCATTCCAGTTTCTGCATTGTGTTAAATGCACACCTCGTTATATTAGGGCTTAGATTCCTCTTTTGCAAGATGAGACCATTGGGCAAGATCAGCATTTTCCAGCTGCGGGATGGGACCAATTAGTGGGTCTTAAAAACAATTTAGTGAATTGCTGTCAGTGTTTGAAACATGAAAAAGGAGAAAATAGAAAAAGAACAATCAGAATGTGTCATTAACTCGAAGAGGAAGTATTTTTTGTGGAACTCTTGTTTCCATTTTGAACATGTCGTCTGGATCACAGTGTAAAAAGTACTTCTTTGTTGGGTTAAAAATCCCTGAAGAGATGCCAAGTTGTCTCCATCTCTCACATTCTGGTACACCATACTAGTGTCTGAGTTAGAGCCACAACTGTTCTGTAACTTGCTTCCCATGGGAATCCTGCCTGCCTTTGCCTTGAGATGCTTGAAATTTTTACCCAACAAGAGTTACTCCATCCCTGGATGCCTCTATTTCAGACAGAACAACATTTCATCATCTTAAGAGCCAAGGAAAGAAACCTGTTTTCAGTTCCCAAGACAAAATACCTTGTCTCTGCCTTTTAAACATCGATAATATGTTGTATGTGTAATATATACATGCAAATCAATTTTTCAAAATCTAAAATATTCCGTAATTATAAAATAGCACTCAATTTATTGTAGAAAGTCCACAGAATTAAATATTTTGTTAAGTCTTCCCCATCTCTTGGGTCACTATGTTGACCAGAGAAGCCATGTATTTTACCTTGCATATGTCAGGTGGCTCACTCTCTACTCTTGGTATAAATACTTTAAATCACTTCACAGTGCAAGGAGAAATGACCTGTGCCTCCAGATTCTGAGAAGACAAGAGGAGCAAACTCTGGGCGCCAGGTAGTCTGTGTGTGTTGCAGATACAGCTGTGGGCTCACAGAGCAGAATTTCAGCCAACCTGAAGACAAGGTAAAAATGCAAACTTTAAATCGTCATATCTACTTTGACATGATTTTTGTAACTGGTGATAACTTGTCTCAAAAAGTATAAGAGAAAATATGTAATTATAATCAAAGGAAAAGGGCAGTGGAAGTGCCATGGTTTGGGAGACAGTGGTAGGGAGGCCCAAATGTAAAACTAGGCAGTTCTCTTTTCCCCTCTGTGCACTCACTGAGGGAGCTTTTTGATGTCGTGATTTCCAGTACTGATGAGAGCCATTCCTGTCACCAATATTTATTCCCAGGTCAAGGTGAGGACTTTCAGGATGCCTGAACTGAGGCTAGGTGAGAAAGTTACTAGTAAATGGCTATAACACCTAAAAGGAAACTGTGCTATGTGGTACCAATTCTAGATCCTCTTTTTCTAGGTTGTGTCTTTATCTGGTAAGTTAGAGGGAGAGATGCGGTGTCTTGAGTCAGGAAAACTGGGTGTTCATTGTGAATTGGGTGTTTTCTAGCTGTGTGGACTTGAGGAAGAAATGCCAACCCTTCTAGGTTCATTTCAGTTTCCACATTTGTAGAATTAATGTTGGGACTTGATACTTTCCTCCTCAAATCTATGACTCTAGTTTGAGTTAATCCATAAACCCTAGAAGAGGGAAGGAAGATAATAGTATTGAATAATGTGCCTATTTAGAGGCTTTATGTATATTATGTATATTATTTCACACTCACAACGACCCTGTCTGGTGACTCCTATTTTATAATAAGAGATTTATTTTATAGATAGGTTCAGAGAAGTCAAGTAAGTTACATGAATAACAGAAGGTGAAGTTCACATTAGAAATCAACCATTCACCTCTCAAAAAAAAGAAAAAAAAAGAAATCAACCTTTTCAGGTTTAAAGGCTCTCTGTTATTGAGACCCATGCTTGGCCATTTCAACTAATTATCCCTTCAGCAGAGCAATCCTATTTTTCAGATTCTTTGGATCCAACTAGAATTAATGGGTATAGCCAGAGGATGGATTTTGATTGTAGGGTGACTGGGTGTGTTACCAGGAAATAGACTTCCCAAACAGTTGAGTGTGTGTGTGTGTGGGATAAACAATGGGTCAGCGCCTCACAAATTCTGAGGAACAGATCTTGGTTTGTGCATCTGTTGCTAGTTTCTTGTGAACTTGAAACCCATGTGACTCATATTTTTCTCCCTCCCCCAATTCCATTTCTAGAACATACAGGAAACATTGTTTTAGAAGATTTTATTTCGTGTTGATGGGAAGAAAGTGGTAGCTTTTAAGCAAGTGGTAACATTTCCAGTCCCTTTGAAAGGCGAGCTACCTAGCTGGCCAAATTATTCAAACTTGATCTTTGTGTAGGAACTCTTAAGTCTGTTTTATTGGAACCACACCCCTGGGCTGGAAAAGTTGCTTCTGGGCCTCTGGATGTTGGCAACACATTGTATAATTTAAATACTTCAGAATAAATGATGACTTTTCTATTTGTATCCTCACTCAAACTTGGTAACGACATGTTTTCCTTTTCAGATGCTTTTTAAGGAAATGTACCATATTGGGTTCTATCTCCTTTTAAAATGTATAGGATGAAGAAAGCATTTTCCTAAAACATTTGGACTTTCTAAGACTGAGGTACTCCACTTATATGAACAACGGATGTAGAGAGAATTTCACACTGATTTGAATATCTTAGTGGAAGCCCCTTAACATGTCCATAGAACAATGTAAGTAGAGCCACCAGAAATACAGACCTGTAGCCAGCCTCCTGCATCCCAAACCCTAATGTGGCATCCTCAGCAGGGCCAGGAGCAAGGGCAGGCAAGCAAGTTTCCCAAAGGAGCAAAACTTAAGGAGGCACTCATTCTTAGGTGCTGGCCCTGTGTCTCACTCTGAGTGCACAGTGCTTCCTGAAATTTACAGATATTACATGATTTCATCCTCACAGGAATCCTGAAAGAAAGCTGTTACTTAGCCATAACCAGAGAGAACGTAGACTCCTGGAGAACTGAACTAACTCTCCCAGGGTCAAAAAGCTAGAAGGTGGCATAGATGGAAATGCATTTTGTCCCAACATCTGCGTTCTTTTTGCTCGCATAAAGCCCCTCGTAGAGCATTTTGATTTCACAAAATCAAAGTAACTGTTTCCCTAATTTGAAATAAACCACTCCATAGCAGTGGTTTGATGTACACTTTTGTTGTTGTTGTTTGCCTTTGTATTCCAAACCCAGCTAAAGGAATGAGCTCACTCAGTGGAGCAAATGCACAGTTCTGCTTTGATGTTTTTAAGAAGATGAGCTCTGACCACACCACTGAGAATCTCAGTGCATCTCAAATGGAAAAGGTATGTCATGCTTTCAGTCATGTCTAGAAGACAATCACATGATGATTTCAAGCACTGTCCTGTGAGAGGATCACCCACGGACACCCAAATCTAAACACAGGAGAATGTCCACCTTCACTTCAGGTTACCTATCAAATTGGCTCTCTCAAAAAGTGTTCAAAAGGTAGGGTTTCCCATAGCTCTGTTCTGGGGGGACAAGTGATAAGAGAGCACAGCAGAGGCCAAACAGGAGAGGCACTCATCAAGGCAAACCTGACCCACGGCAGAACTGATCTCCGCACCTCCATGCCCACCCAGATGCATCCTCCCAGGGCCTTCCTCTGATGGGTCACATAAAGAATATTTTCAAGTATTTACAATCTATACAGTTACATTTTCAAAGAGATTATGAGTGCTTTAATTCAGCCAATGATTCTGGGTGACTGGGAGAAATAGTCCTTAGTAGGCCTCCGTCAACATGCTTTCATCATCTCTCTGCTTATTGTAGAGGGAATGAGTAACTAGTGGAACAAAGCTTCTCCCCAGTCAGGATTTAAAATGAGAATGAATTTGAAAAGCTGAAGTCAAACTCTGAGTTTAATGATATATTTAAACCCCCAAAAAATTAAATGTAAAAGCTCTTGTGTTCAATTTTATCCTGTTTCTGTGCATTGGGAGACTAGGTTCCAAGTGTCTTACCCATGGTAGGTGCTCAATAAATACTTGTTTGTGGTGGGGGAGAAATAGGAGCATATGGGGGTGCTGAGGACTCTGTACACATTGTAGGGTGAGTAGTGCAGAGTCACCTCTCCCTGTCACCCCTCCTTCAAAACGAGAGATGACCTGCTGGCTGGGGGCTCCTTCTACACCACTGCTTGCTTTGGGTTTGGTCACCAGAGAGATGGCCTGGCCCACTGTGCTGAGGGCACAAGTCAGGCAGAGAGCCTGGAGCAGATATAATTCATTGTCTTTTCTGGCAGCCAAGCAGCCTGAGTTTGCAGAGATCCAAAGAGTTCACATTTTTTTCCTTGTTTCTTCTCATACAAAATAGAGAAAAATTCCTTATATTTTTGTCCCCTTAATGATTCTCCCTCACAGCATTCACAGACCCAGCCAGATGCACACAACTGCACTTTCTTTTGATGAAGAGGAAGTGGACCACTGAAACAATACCAGGGGGTGCCATTCATGCAGAGTCCAGGGATTATGGGCCAGTTCTGTTCTATGATATAGGAAATTGCCAGGTCAGCTCAGAGCTAGCTGGAATCACTCTCCACTCTCCACTTCCATCTCCACTGGAAGCCAGCAGGCAAGAGGCTGTCAATTCTTCAAAGTCCTCCAGTAAGGCAGAGCTTGAGAGGGTGAGGTAGCTTTTTAATAAACATTCGGAGAGTTAGACATTGTAGAAAGTTCTTCCTAACCTTGAGCTAAAGCCTACCTCTCCATAACCATTGCTCCTTCATAATTTCCCTGTTCTTAAAAGACATACACAAAAATTATATCCTCTTGCATGTATATTTTAAGAAAATTGAAATATCTGCTCTGGATCAGCTATTCTTTATCCTATTTCTACAAAGCATGTTAAATATACTCACCCTGAGTTGCAATGTTTTATTTCAGCTGTTCTCTGATAAAGGCCTTAGGAAACTATGGTTTCATCTTGGGTTAGTCAATAGGACTTCAGGAAACTTATTAACTCTTTGTGGAGAAAATGATAGAAGGCATTGGAATCTCAAAGGGATACTGTGAACATCAAATCAGATAATGTTTGTGAACATAACTTGACAATAATTACCTCTTATATGAATTTAATGATTATCTTTGCATGCTTGGTGAGTAACAATAGTATTAACTGCATGCAAAAGGTGTTAAGATCCATTCATTAATCCACATAATAATTCGTTCTTCATTCAACAAATACTTTTGGGCTTCCTACTATGTTTCACAACTGAGAATGTAGAGATGAACAAAATGAAGTGACAACACAAATGAATAAGCCTGAATTATTTTTAAACACCTTTTTAAAGATAGAATGTTCTACATTCTATCACAGGGAATATACAGGCAAATACACACACAGGTAAGTACCTACACCCCATCCCTAACACTGTAACACTCAGACTCCTGCTTAAGAACACATGAAAGATTTGGATTTGCAAACTCACCTTTCCTCTTTGAAATAATTCCTTTTTTTAAAACTGTGGAACAAAACTAAGAAATAGATATGAGAAAGGTGCAATGAATAACAGAAATTTCATAAAGATGTAAACAGCTTAACATTCATGGCAAGAAATTGTTTTCCTATGTCACCACTGGGTCTCTTGGAGTAGCATTTGAATAGCCTTTGAAAATAATTCTTTGTTTCCCATGGTAGGTGCTTCACTTGAATAAATTAATAAGAATGGCAAATTCTTTAAACACAAAGATATGTATAATTCCTACTTCTGTTTTCATTTCTCTTATGGAAGTTTATCTTTAGTGCATGAGGATGAGAGGTTTAAGGCAATAAAAGAGGGTATTTATTCCACGTGTCCTTTGAGTCTAGAATATAGATATGTATAGTTAAATTCCCATACATGCTGGGTTAAAATATTCATCCTGAGGTTTGGAACAGGAGATGATGACATTGTCAAAAAATTGAGGGAGAGACAATATTTAAGAAGGGTTATCCTTTCCTTGAACAGTAAGTTCAGAAGGGAGTTTAGAGTCAGAGTGACTTCATAGTGGATTCCCAAAACCTACCCGGACAATAGAAGTGCCTAGACTGTAGTAAGTGCTCAAAATATATAATTATATTATTTTTTGAAAAGATAACTAAAGATGGCTTATCTTTGTAAGCCTTATTGTTAAATGCTTTTCCATATTAGTAATTTCTAAAGTTAAAAGGTAATGTATTCATTTATGTAAGGAGATCTATAGCTTTTTATTTTTTTAAAAGATTATTTATGTATTTGAGAGAGAGAATGAGAGAGAGAGAGAAAGAGTGAGCATGAGAGAGGAGAGGATTAGAGGGAGAAACAGACTCCCTGCTGAGAAGGGAGCCTGATGTGGGACTCAATCCTGGGACTCCAGGATCATGACCTGAGCTGAAGGCAGTTGCTTAACCAAGTGAGCTTGGGTAGCATCCTGGCTACAGCTTTTTAGAAGATATGACCTTCCCATTATTATCTGGTGGGCTACTAAGACCAAACTTCATTGCCCAGAATTCTTATTTATTACAAAATATAGCAAACACGTTTTTCCCTGATGCTAACTATACTGTAATTAATATGTTTGTATGAATGTGTGCCCGGGGCCATCTTGTGGAAGAAACAGGGCAAGCCCTGCCCAGGGCAAGGGCTGTGTCATTATCCCTCATCTTCATTAGGTGGTTGTGACATGTCGTGGCACCTGCTGTCTGAGCATGGTCTCATTGTCAGACAACACGGTCAGTGAGAGGCAAAATTATCAATATGTTTAAATGGTGGAACAAATATTCTTTGATTTCATTTTTTTCCTGAAATTTCATGTCTTAATGCAAACACAAGACCCTCTCATCTAACCTCAGCTGACACTTAGGTAGATGATACTAAGGTCCCTGTTTTCAAGTATTTTCTAACTTCATTCTAGTGTGAACAAGAAACAGAGGTCCATTCACACATTCAAACACTTTTCCCAGAAATCAGTATGTCCAGTCAAGTCCACAAGGCAAGAGGGATGTTTGTAGAAGTTCCTCCTGGGGAGTTAAAGTAAAACATATCTCCATAAGTAAGGTAGAAGACTGTCCTTCCTTCCTTTATTTATTTATTCTAGCACTGTTTGTGTTTTCAAAAGTGTAGGAAAATAAAAATGATATATATATATATATATAGATATTGCTAAGTAGAGAATATACGATATAATTTTTATATGCATTTATTTCATATAGAAGAGTTTAGGATTCTAATTTTCAGATGCTAATTTATGACATGTTCAATCATGTTTCAGATATGTCAAAACATAAAATAATACATTTTACATAGTTTATGATTAAAAATGACACTGACAAAATTTTGGTATCGGTCATAGAAAAAGGAATTGATATCTTAGAACCCAAGATATCTGACACTAATTACTGAAGACACTAATTATCCTGCCAGATTATCCTAATTATGCAGTTCACCCTCTGAAGCTGAGAAATGTCTTTGTCATTGAAATAACATCCTATAGTAATTTGTTAATTTTACTTCACTATATGCTTCAATATGACAAATGCATGTATTTTTATTGGTTGGGCTAGTCCTGCATACTTCCATTTTATATATTTCTGCCTTTATTTATGTATGACTTTTACCATGTATGGTCTAAATGTATTAAAATAATAATTTATTTGCCATGTCTCTTCTTTTTCTATGTTCACTTTGTAGGAAATATTTAGACTGTGTTGAAAAATCATACAGACTGAAACCTGAAAATCTTTATTTCAAAAATAGTTTAGAAGGAGCCAGGATTCAGATTAACTCATGGATTGAAAATAAGACAAAAGGTAAGAGACCTAGACTTCTTTTTATCAATCTCCTCCTTCTTCCCTTCTTCTTCTTTTAGGAATAATTTACATTCAGTATAATGCTCTTATTTTAAAATGTATGCTTGGACAGTTTTGGCAAATGCATATCAAGACACAGAATATGTCCATCATCCTGAAAAGTTCCTTTGTGCCACCAAGCAACCATTGATTTGATTCTATCATCAGAGGTTAATTTTGTCTGTTCTAAAATTCTAAATAAATGCAATAATACAGTATGGACTTTTTTGTGGGCTGCTTTTTCCCTTTAGCATGTTATTTTTGAGATTCACTTAGGTTTTTAGATGTATCAATGGTTTGTGCCTTTTTATTGCTGAGTAGAATTCCATGTATGAATATACCACAGTTTGTTTATCCATTCTCCTGTTGATAGACATTTGAGCTGTTTTCAGTTTGGGGTTATGATGAATAATATTGCTGCGAACATTTTTGTAAAAGGCATTTTGTGTACATATCTTTTAATTTTTCTTGTGTACTTAATAGTAGAATTTCTAGGTCCTAGTCTAGAGACATTTTAACTTCTTAAAAACTGGCAAATCATTTCCCAAAGTGGTCGAACAATTTTACATTCTCACCAGCACTATATGAAAGTTTCAGTTGCTCCACATCCTCTCCAGTTTTTAGCATTGTTAATATGTTTCATTTAACCACTTCAGTAGGTTTGTAGGAGTATCTCATTATGGCCTTAATTCTCATTTCTCTGATAACTAATGACATCGACTATCATTTTTTATATGTTTCTTGGTCCTAATATATCTTTTTTTATAAAGATTTTTCAGTTGGGTTTTCTTTTGATTGTTAAGTTATGGGAACTCTTTACATATTCTGGAGACAAATAATTTTGTCAGAGGCATATATTGCTAATATTTTCTCCCAGTCTGTGTCTTGTGTATTTATTTTCTTAATTTTGTGTTTTTGATGAGCAGTTGTTTTTAATTTCAGTGAAGTCCAATTTATCAGCATTTTTCTTTTATGGTTTGTGCTTTCTGTATACTCTCTAAGAAAGTTCTGCTAATCCCAAGGTCACCAAAATATTCTCTTTAGTTTTCTTTTCCACTTATTGTTTTAGTGTTTACATTCAGGCTTATGATCTACTTCAAATTGACATCTATGTAAGAGGTGAAATAAGGGTAAAGGTTCTTTCTTTTTTCCATGTGAATAACCAGTGGTTTTAAAATAATTTGTTGACAATCTAAAGACATTTTTCATTTCTTTTTAATTTTACTATTGAGAAGCGAGGAGGCATAAAAATCATAAAATCTTTCTTCTGCATTTTTTCTTTTGCTTCATTTGAGCAGAAAGTCATTTTCAGTTGACAGTGGTGATCTGCAAAACCACCTACTCCAGCCTTCATGTTTTCAGCATATGGTGGTAGAAGGAGAGACGTGACAGGAAATCCAGAGCTGAATGGTTAATGTGTTAGTATCTCTAAACTGCCTCCTAACTAGGTAACTTAATCATCCTGTACATTAATTTGGTTTTTTAACTTCAACAGGATTCCTAACTTTTAAAACCCCCTTTCCTATCTGTTAAACAGTGGTGATGGTGAATCCTCATATGACATTTCATCTACATCACAGACTGTTCCGTCTTTCACATTTATAACATCTACTGTCTCATCAAAAGCCAGTGGGACTAATTCCTAACTGATGGCCGATCAGGTGTGTTTCTCTCCCCAATGGTGAAACGCAGACCCTCATCACCCAATGGCCTCATGGTGCCCCATTATTGATGGCTGGTTAGTACCATCATTGTGCCTTTCAGAAAGACAACACCAAAGCAGTGGCTTTCAGATTGGATGAGGTAGTCTTGTGTCCTAATTAATTTTTCTCTTCAAGGTAATTCTCAACAATTTTGCCCTTAAAACATGTTACATGTTGTTTCTGTCTTTAGGCAGATAATGAATTTCCAAGTGATTTTCCTACCTGCATACTCAACTATGTGCAGTGTTGGATTTATAAAATGTTGGTTTTGCTGATAAGCCTTCTTCTAAATTCTCCATAGCATTTTTACCCTGTCTGAAAATAGAAACACTACTTTTGGCATTCCAGTTTTAAAATGAAGAAGTGGTATAAAATATAGGTCTTGGATAAGTTTAAAGTGGCTTTGGGCTTTGGGTTAAGCTTAAATCATTATTAAAGAATTCTCTAACTACAAATTGGAAATGAGGCAGGTGATGGAGAACAGGAATTGACACTTTCAGAACTAATGGGCAGGTCATTTGTAAAATGGGTATGACCTTAAGCAAAGCCAAACTGGGGAACAAGATTCACAATCACAATAGAAGTTTCCAGGTGTGCTGTCTTATTCCTACCTCCAGTCTTCTTTTCTTCAACTTCTTTTCTTAGGGCCCCAAAGGTTTCCAAGATAGGCTGAAACCAAAATAAGACATGTCCTTTAATAAGAAAGAATGGAGGGACGCCTGGGTGGCTCAGTTGGTTAAGCAGCTGCCTTCGGCTCAGGTCATGATCCCAGCGTCCTGGGATCGAGTCCCACATCGGGCTCCTTGCTCAGCGGTGAGCCTGCTTCTCCCTCTGCCTCTGCCTGCCTCTCTGTCTGCCTGTGCTCGCTCTTGCGCGCTCTCTATCTGACAAATAAATAAATAAAATCTTTAAAAAAAAATAAGAAAGAATGGATTTGTATTTTATAACTCAGTCCCTAAACTATCAAATGTGTTTATTCTCTCAATTGTATTACCAACAAATGCTTGAAATTGTTGGTCAACTTAAAATTTGTTATAGTCAACTATACTCAGTACAGATTAGTCACATTTTACTTGGCTCATGGCTGGTTGTTGGTTTAATATTACACATTGACATATCTTTTGGACCTGCTGCCAACCAACTAAGTTGACTTTGACCACCACACAGGGCCCAAACATACAAACTCAATGTTCAGGCTTTTCCTTGGGCTACCTTCTCTGGTACTTTCCCCTGAGCCCCTAGTGGATGTTTTGCTCCACACTGTGATGGTGTCTTCTTGCTCCCAGCATTGAAAGGATCTAGCCCCTGCAGCTTTCTTTAACTTCCCCTCTTTCCTCCTTTGCTTCTGCATTTTATGCATCTCTCGAGTTCACGTTGCTCCCACCTATTTCTCTCTGGCTACAGAGTTCTCATCTTCCCCTTCACTCTTTCTTCATCCCTGGTGGCAAGGATCACTGGTCCTGTGAGACAACCAGGCAGGCACTGGCAGCCCATCAGGGGGAAAGAAATCTGGAAACCAAGCCATGATTTGCTCAGTATTTCATAGCAACTTGTGTCTGTGATGTCAGGAGAGCCCAGTTCCCTGGCTTCTCAGTCCACTCTGGCTTGGTGTTCAGATTATTCAGATGTGTTGTGAACATGGCTGAAAATCAAAATCTCATTTCTTATATATAAATATATTTCTGCATAAGCAAATGTAGAAATATGATTGCTATAGGCTGTGAAGAAAATCAAGACAGACATGGAAAAGACAGGGTAGGTGGGCGTCTATTTTACATTGGACAAGGGAAAACCTTTCTGATAAGTGAGTTTTGAATTACTGCTCATTAAAAAGTATTAATGCTACATAGTATTATTATTATAGACTTTCTTTCCCATGGTTAGACAATGCATGAATGCTGAATTTGTAGGTGGCAACACTGAAATCTGAGCATGGTTTTTGCCACAAACCCACTACAGGGCTGTGAGACAGTCAGTTAATCTCTCGTTATTCACACCATGAAGATGTTATAGTAAATGATTCCTATGGTTCCTTTTAGCTCTTACATTTGATAATCTCATAAAAGTTCAGCCAAGCGGCATCCAACTAAAATAAACTACATGATTACACTGTCAGTACTTTGTGGTGTCCTTCAATATCCTTGACATGAGTCATAAAATTGGAACATTTTAGAATAATGTTAAGATCTCTGAGAAGTAAGCAGATTCTGAAGTACAATCACAGTTGGATGAAATGATCTTAAAGAGGGAATGGGGTACAATTAGTTGGTCTTTGTGGTCAACCAATTATCTCCTGTTATGGTACATCATATTAATTCATCTCTGTACGTGAGGACAGTCATCCCTGGTTTTGTAAATGAGTATGAGTTGAAGGCAGTATAGCAGATATCAATTCCACACAAAACAAACTTTTTTTTCTGCTTGAGATTGCATTCGTTGGTGTCTGGTCTGCCTACCTCCTGATACAGTCCTCCTGATAAATTCCAACTCCAAGGCAGTCTAAAGGAGCCATGGAACCTCCTCCCAACAAGGACAACTGGAATGAGGAGGATCCAGAGAAGGTGCCTTGTGGAGAGGGAGTGAGGACAGGGGCTCGGTGTTAGGGAGCATGTGGGCTGTCTTACAATATTTCACAGCCCCGTGGAAGAAGGAATGTGTAGTGTTCTGTGGTTCCCCAAGTGAGAACTAAGACAAATAGGTGGGAATTACAGGGAAGAAATGCTCAAAATGGGAAGGGCCTTTCTTGCAAACTGAGCTGGGCAACCACAGAGCCCAGCTGTTTTTATAAAGAGGTGGAACACTGACACAAGGGCTTCTCATGTGGGTGTTGGTTGGTGGCACCAATGCTGAGAGAGGCACTCCTCGAAGGTCTCTTTCAAATTTAAGATTATTTCATTCTAATCATTTACAAATGTTGCTTTGATATAAATTCAGCCTCTGTAGATGCCTGACTAATGAGAATGTTGGTTTGAGTTGAAGTAGAAAAGTAAATTGGTGATTCTAGAGTTATAATTTATGTTGTTAAGAGAGGATCTCAGGTTCCAAAGGTGTCTTTAAAAAAAAAAAAAAAGATTTACTTTCTTGTCAGAGAGAGAGAGAGCACAGGCTGGGGGCGTGGCAGGCAGAGGGAGAAGCGGACTCCCTACTGAGCAAGGAGCCGGATGCAGGACTCAGTCCCAGGACCCTGAGATCATGACCTGAGTCAAAGTCAGATGCCTAACTGACTGAGCCATGCAGGTGTCCCTCAAGGGTGACTTTTTGGTGTAGATGAGAGGGGTAGGCACTCACATAAAATGTGCAATTATTATACATGTTGTGTACTTATAGAGGGATCATAAAGGGAAGAGAGTAACAATTCCCTGTGATGATTTTCCCACGTCTGCAGTAGGTGGTACTCTACCCCACCGTGCTCACAGCCGATGGGCATCTCCACATAGGAGTTGAAGGCCGTGTCCTCCTTGCAGAGCCTCACAAGCTTGGAGGGATAGACCTGTTCCTTGGTGTTGGAGCCTGGTGGAAACACCATCTCAGGCTGGAGGGTCAAAAAGTAGACAAAATTGCCACTGCTAAAGCCATAGACATAGTAGATATCAAAGTCGGGGATGACGGTGAAGGTGTCCGAAGGAATCTTAATCATCGAGGCCACAAACTCATCATGGAAGACATAAGCGAACATGCTGTCTGTCTCCGAGTTCTTGGTCAGCTTCCGGCTGGAGATGGTAGGGAAGTACTCCGGCTTCCTGTCCACCGCCGTGGCGATGAAGAGCTTGTCGTCCAGGTTGCTGTAGGAGACGATCACTCCAAAGACGGAGCCGCTCTGGTTGACTCCCAATAGGTAGTGTTCCTTCTTGTGGAAGGGCTCCCCCAGCTTGAAGAGGTCCTCAAGCTTGAGAAGCTTGCAGATGCCTTGATACAGGCTTCCACAGGCGATGAGCCTGTTCTCCTTGTAGTCTATCAGGAGCATCTTGTTGACATTGTTGGTGGTGGTCAGTGGCTCGTTACACGTCTGGGCGATGCAGGGTGGGTAACACTTGGGGTTGTCCTCATCCGGCCCTGTCTGGTGGGTCACCAAGACCTTCAGGTCACTGGAGAGTTTGTAGATCCGGTTGACAGCTCCCAAGTAAATGTGACTCTGGGATGGTGTGTCAAGGCGTAAATTTCAGGGCTCATATTCTTCAGTTGAAGTTCCTGCACACAGCTGCATTTCCCCCACATGTTCTTATATAACCTGCTTTCCAAAATGATAAGGGAGCCTGACCTATTCAGAACCTCACACCCAGCCCTTAGAATGCTTCATATTTGTGTATATTTTCTTCCTAAATAAAATTTTTCATATTTTGCTTCCTGCATTCTTTCTCATAGGTTACCAAGGAAATCACTTAGAAACTGAAGAACTGGATAGGTTTGGCTGACATGAATGACACAGCTATGGCTCAGCACCTGCTCGGACTTGATGGGTGTCATGATAATGTAACTTCCATATTGGTGGCTTTGGGAATAATGATGTCTTTGACCTCTTGAGGGCTAACTTGTCTGGCAAAACTGGAGGAGGAGGCTTTGTGGTCTCCAGGATAACCTGTAAGGCCATGCTCGAGGTTTCTGAGGGTGGTTAGAGTTAACACTTACCAACCAAACCAGCAAAGTGGAAAATCCTGACATCTTTAAGGTGGGTGGTCCTTTCCTCTTCTTTACCTTACATAAGGAAACTAAGATGGTTCTCTTCTATGGCAGAATCTCCACTCCTTAAGGAAGGGAATGAATTTATACTCAAACCACTCTGATTCTTCAAATTATGATTTTATGAACTTGAAGAAAACTTTCAGGAGAGTTCCAATTGAAAGATGTAAACCAGGCTTCATATCAATGTTTTTCTTTGAACTATCTCAGGTAGAATATCCAACTCATTCGTCCTTGGGTTGGTTTACATTGGCTAAAGAAGTTATGGCATGCCATGAGTTGTACTTACTAAAAAATTAGGATCAATGTTGCTTCTTTCTTTGGTAGCTTCCAACAAACTCAGAAACCTCATTCATAGGTTGCTAAAACTCAGAATCCCTTTTTCCAAAGAAACAATGTTATTTAGTATGATTATGTCACCACGTGAATTCTTTAAAACTCATTCACTTCATCTGTAGCTGAACTGTGGTGTTAGTGACAGGAGCTAACCTTCGCTGGGCATGAGGCATGCATGACTTCATGTAATTCTCATTGAAACCCTCAATGGCAGGAAACAGTTTCCTCCATTTTAAAGATGGGAACCTAAGGCTTAGGCTTAGTCATTCAACACAGATAAAAAGAGACAGACTGGATTTTCAAATCCAGAAAGTCTGATATGGGACCCCAGGCCTTGACCATGATTGGCCCTGCCCTATTTGCTGGTTTTTGTTGTAAGACTCAGAGCCCAGGCCTTGATGGTAGAAAATGAAGCAGACAGGAACAGAAGGGAGTCACTTACCTCCTCTCCCTCATGTGGGAATGGACATAGTTTAGAATAAAACTTATAGAAGCTTCTGCACAGCAAAGGAAACAGTCAACAAAACAAAGAGGCAACCCACAGAATGGGAGAAGATATTCACAAATGACAGTACAGACAAAAGGCTGATATCCTGATAAAAAATATTTTATTTATTTATTTGACACAGAGAGGCACAGTGAGAAAGGAAACACAAGCAGGGGGAGTGAGAGAGGGAGAAGCAGGCTTCCTGCTGATCAGGGGAGCCCGATGCGGGGCTCGATTCCAGGATCCTGGGATCATGACCTGAGCCAAAGACAGACACTTAAGGATTGAACCACCCAGGAGCCCTGTGTTTATCTCCAATTCTTATCTTCCACTGCTTCTTCATCACACTCTTTGTTCTTCTGGCCTAAATAAGGTGCTCATCGACTCAAGTCTCTCTCCAGGGAAACTTGAGAATGGACTGCAAAGAGCCCTGGATTTGGTGTCAGCCTATCTCAGTTGGGGACGAAGAAGCTTACAGGCTTGTGGGAACCATCCCACTGTCAGAGTTCAATCTCTTTCCTGTGCAGAATGGACTTTCCAAGTCAGCCTCCTTCACTAGGCTGCTAGCAAAATTCACAAACAAGGAAGGGCTTGATAAGTTGTTTACTTTAAAATTACAGAGGCATCTGGGTGGCTCAATCGATTAAGTACCCAAAGCTTGATTTCAGCTCAGGTCATGATCTCAGGGTCCTGGGATCAAGCCCTGCCTCGGGCTCCATGCTGAGCAGGAAGTCGGCTTGAGGATTCTCTTTCTCTCTGCCCCTCCCACACATGTGCTCTCTTTCTCTCTCACAAATAAAAATCAATCTTAAAAAAAAAAAAAAAAGATTACAGGCTGCCAAAATGCACAGCTGTCTGGAACTCTGTACAAGGGCCTCAAAGAATGTTTTTTTTGGCCATCCTTTCCTTTGATGTGTCTCTCCCCTACTCCCTCTCTGGTTTCTCCCTTTTATGGAAGAATTTTGCTCCTTCTTCAGGTCTACAGGCTTGATGACCTAATGCCAATTCCTTACTTACCTTCGTAGTGTCATTTTGTAGTCATTCTGTATTTCTAGTTTTATCTGGTGAGAGTGATTCAGAGACATAGATTTGAGAGTTTTTCTCAGATTTTTAGAATTTGAATTGTATCTCCACTTTTAAGTGAGTTCGGGACACATCCCAACTCACAACTGGCCCAATCCCTTCGCTTATGTCAGAACATTGCTTTTTAAATTTACCACTTAATTTTTAAGTTTTACCACTTAAATTTAAATTTACTACTTAATTTTTAAGTTTTACCACTTAAATTTAAATTTATTGGTATAATAACTCTAATGTTAACCACTTCCCTTAACTCATTTGATTGGTAACTTGTATCAGGTGAATTATTCCAGTGATGGTGGTGCATTATAATGAGATTGTTTCCCAAACTCCGCTACCTACAATTTAGATTTTAATTGCTTTACGTTGGATATAGCAATTATATTTTGACAGGCCTGAACAAAAATTCTATAATGTATAACCACTGAGGAAATATTGATGATGTTGTACTATTAAAAATTTACTAGTTGCTTAGAGTGTTTTCCATCGAGTCACTTTGCACACCCTGTGTAGGTTGGTACACCCTAATAACACATTCCAGAATTTGTTTAAATACCTTCCATTATCTAAGTTGACATGTGAGTCATCATAGTTTCCAAACTAAGTACTGTCAGCAGTAGCCAAAACGGTATGAGAAGACAATTAATGCTGAACAAGTTGAGAAAATAAAATATAAAAGGTGGGAAGCTAGGACAAAGTATACAGTAACATTCAGGAATATTCTAGAATGGTAGCTTTGGGAATTGGTGGCTTTGGTACCAATGGGGTCTTTTCATCATAATGCTGGGGATTTTTCTTCTTCTTTTAAAGTTGTGTGCCCATGCGCCTCATCAATTATACAGGGAAAAAAAAAAAGAAAAGAAAATGAAAGGGAAAAAAAACATAACTGGAGAAAGTGGGACTCACATAGTTTTGTGAACTATTTTCTACAAAAATAACTATTAACATTCTATGAATCTAATATTTATTTCAAACTGAATGTATAGAAGCTGTGTACTAAACCATTGCATCTCTAATGCAACTGAAACAAACAAGTCCCCCTCCCCAAGGCCTTTGCTCACCAGGGGACATGTTTCCGGAGGGTGTAGCAGCCAATTCTCGGAAGGGAGCCCTTTTAGGAATGCCAACGCTGGCTCTCCTGACAAATGGATGCCTTTTTTTTTTTTTTTTTTAATATGGTGACTTTGGTTCTACTCATCGAAAAAAAAGTGTTATTGATAAAAAGAAGAGATAGCTAAATAATTTTAGTATTTCTCTCATAAATGAATTTGCTGAATGCACAGATTTGTCTGTCAATGATTCCCTTGATTGTACTTTCTGAATTCTACATTGGGTTCTATCATCAGGTACCTGAGCCAATGCCCTGCTTCATTAGTATTATTTTTCTTCAAAAATTCAAACCATTTTGACTTTTTTCCCCTAGACTTGGATTTCAGTATTGATTGGATAAGTGTGGGGCTGTAGTTGTGTTGTTACTGTCCACTCATTATCTTGTGCCTCAAATTCCTCTGCCTTCTCCCTCTACACTGCATCACTTCACCCCTCTCACACACACACACACACACACACACACACACTTGTATACACTTCGTTTCATGAGATTCTTCTGCCATTTTCTGCTCTTCCATTTTTATTGTTAGCCATGTTTCTTTCTGCTTTTCCCTTGGGGACGTAAATTTCTACGGGTCTACTAGAATATCACTAATTCCCTTATACACTTAACTCCCTCCCCAAACTGATACTAAATGATGCCAAATAAGACATTTCTCTTTTCACTATAATGGGTGAGAGCTTAACTTTAATCACAAAATCGTTACTGAACATTTAAGTAGTTTGACACCTTTGATTAGTATATTTTGTTTTAAACAGCATAAGATCCATTTGACAGATGGAAACACAATGCAATCAAAATTAGATCACAATTTCTATTTCCTGAAAACAGGTACAGATAGATAACATGCTGCATACAGGACACACCAAAAGTCACATAAATTAACTACCGCCCCTGAATATACTAAATTTCTTAACATCAAAGACAGAAACTGTAAATAGAATTATGTGAATTCCACCTACCTAGTGAGGGCAAGTCAAAATAAAACAGAAAAAATATCTACTTATTAAGAGAAAGAAAATACCTGTATAAAAGAAAAAAGAATACATCCCCAAATCCATAACTAAAAAAATTAAAAATTAGAAATCTAAGAGGGCACCTGGATGGCTCAGTCAGTTAAGCATCTGACTCTTGATTTCTGCTCAGGTCATGATCTCAGGGTTGTGAGATAGAGCCCTGCATCAGGTACCACACTCAGCACAGAGTCTGCTTGAGACTCACTCTCTCTCTCTCCCTTAGCCCCTTTCCCCACTCATGCACACGTGCATGCACGTGTTCTCTCTAAAGTAAATGAATAAGTCTTAAAAAATTAGAAATCTAAATGTCATTTAGTACTATTCTTAACAAACAGTATTTTTTAAAATAAATGTTTTAAAAAACTAACAATTGTGTCTAGTAGATAAGATGTATTTTTAAAAAAGTCTTTACTTCAAATAAAGACGATGTGTTTTAAAAGAGTCTGGAATGTGTGTGGAATATACACAGACAGACAAAAGGGACCACAGAGTTACATAACAGCATGAGCCATAGGTTCAAAGAAATTCCTTACTTCATGCTTGATATAAATATTTCATTTCTGTTCATCCAGATTTACATCTTTATATACCTCCCCTTGATATAGCTTATGTACTCCCTCATCATACAGATATACTTGGATCTAGATATGAATTCAAAGTATTAATGAAATTAGTCAGTAAGCCAGCCACCACCCATTGCTTGAACATCCATATGGAACATGGCACCACCCAAAGATTTCTCTCTCCACCTTCAACATAGCAACAAGGAGACTCCATTGCACAAGAAAAACCTCAGCTCCCTCATACAGCTGTCCTTCTAGGGCAGAATGCCTGAGGGCTCTTCTCTGGGCAACTCTGTTCCAGCAGATATGTGCTGCTTTTTTAAGAAAAAACTGGCATAAGATAAAAGATAAAATTTGAAAAGTAGTATCTTATGAATTAATCTCTTTGATCTTGACATTCAGAAATTGAGAACAAGGAATGAAGGGAGCAAATCTGTCAAAATAATGAATAAATCATTAAGTTGGAAACAAAATAGCTTCATTTGACTCTATCTTAGACCAAGACATCTAGGCTGAAGGATCACGAGTAAGCACTTGTAAATAATTTTATGGGAGTTAATAAAATTTCAGAGCAGAAAACTATATTTCCATATGGGGAATAGTATTGTTTAAGAAATAAAGTTTAAATATGTTTCCAAATTGCTATTTGGAAGCAAGTTTTCTATTTAGGAATTGTTTCTAAACCAGAGAATCATGAAAGCTATGGACTATAACTTGTATAATATCTTATTTTTCATAGATTCATAGATAATTTTCTAGAAAAGAGCCTTCCCTCTACCTCTGGGGCTATTCTACAAAATTTTAACAACCCATGCCACATACTCTACTGTAATACTGATGAATAATTTTATTTTATTTAAATATTTTTATTTATTTATTTGACACAGACTGAGAGCATGAGCGGGGAGAAAGACGAGAGGAAGAGGGAGAAGAAGCCTCCCGCTGAGCAGGGGGCCCGATGCAGGGCTCTATCCCAGGACCCTGGGGTCATGACCCGAGCCGAAGGCAGACATATAACTTACTGAGCCACGCAGGCGCCCTGAACAATTTTAATATAAGCAACAAAACTATAAGAGTAAGTAGTAATGATGGTGATGATGATTTAAATAAAAATGAGCAGAAAAGCATTTATTTGCTTCCAGTTTTAATTAGTATTTTATCTGGGTCATGATTTACTTAGATCAGAGGCTGGCGGTAGTATTTCTAAACTTGGGTAGGGCTTTGGGTCTATGAAGACACAGAGAAGACATAAAATAAGGCTGACATGAGACAAATGCCTTAGATTTAATAAAGCGCTAGTTAATAAAGTGAGGAAAGGTGTTTGAAGCCACTGCACATTAATACCTTTCTTAGCACAGATTTTAAAGATAACTCGATTTATGTTGTGTATAGCTCTTTTTTGTAGCAGGCTCTAATAGAATCTGTAAATAAGAATCCATATACTTAGTCTTGTTATTACATATGGTTATATTACAAACTTATTTAATACATATATTATATGTATTACATTATATTTTTTTGTCACATATTTTGCCAAGCTAGTTAGGGAGTCGGGTGGGACTACTTACATGTTCAGACAAGAAGAAGCAGTTTTCCATCCAGACTATACTGAGACTGTTTATATCCTTGCAACCTGATGAACACTTTTCACTTTAGCTGAGGCCATGTTCTTTTTCAGGGCAAAAATTCATTTCGGTAACAGTTTATACGCTATTTTTAGAAAATAACGGGGATTGGGATGAGAAATAATTTAAATTAAAAAAAAGAATTTTCACATATATAATTTGTTCTGGCCCTAAATGACCTTTTTAATCATATCTGTCACATAATAATCAAATATCTATCATCCAGTAGTATGAAGTGGGCACAGACACCCATCTGCACACCCTGGAATCAGACAAGGTTTGAGAGAATGAGGAAAAGTGATTGAGAATGCTGAATAAATGCTGGATTTCACTTTACCCAAGGATCATTGTAGCCTCCAGGTAAGTATGAGAAAAAACTGCTTCTGTGTAAAGTATCTCGTCTACTTTTTTGGGCCTCTTCCCTCTGTTGCTCTGCCTCCTCATGCAGAAAGCAAAAAGAATCTTGTTGATTTAAGTCAGAATGTATACATTCATTTTCATGTGTAGAAACAAAACAAAAATTCTTCATAGCCTTCAATTACTTTCCTTCTGTTTATCGGTAATTCTGTTGAATGAAAACTTCAAATTTTCTCCATTTCATAGCTGGAAAATGCCAGTTCGAGACATTCGGTTGTTATTGCTGTTGCTTTTAATGGTCTTAGGTTCTAAGAAAAACTGGCAGAGCTCTTGGACTCCAAAACTGCCCCCTTAGGGAATTCTTCAGTGAACTTTATCCTGAGGATTCTTCAAAATGACCAAATCATTAGAAAACTCCCATTCGTAAGGTGGTGGGCAGAAATATGAATACAGAATGAAATTCAACGTTTTTGTTTTCTGGTGGTGGCAACAGACACAGTGATTTAATTTTAACGGAAAGCAAGATGTTTTCTTTTACGAGCTTCCATGAATTCAACACCGCACGCCACGCGTCCGGGAAGCAAAGTTCCTGAACTGGCAAATACACACGGAGCATAAATACCTGATAAATACATGTGGCCCTACCTGGGTGGGATGCCCTCTATTTTACTGAACGTTTTTAAAGTCATGCATTCCTTTTAGAATTTGATAAAAGCTATTGATTTTCACTGATAAAAGGACCCACACACATTCCCACCAAACGCTTCACATGATCTCCCGGACCTCTTTAAGTTGTGCGTGGGTCCTAGGCTAAGAAGGGCTGGTGTACATAGCTCTACTTTGTATTAGTGCCTCTCGAACCCATCCAGGTGGCAAAGCAACTGAACATGATGATCGTCTTTGTGAAACATCAACTGCTCTTAATCCACCCTCCAATCTAGAAAAAAATTATATATGTGTGGGAGGTGATCCTCTGATCCTTGGAGATAATAAATATGCTCTTCTCCACAACATTTCATGTCATCTAGTGTTTGATGTACTTTTATGATTCTTGCTGGAGTTTAGCTAGCATACTTCCATAAATAACTTCTCTCTCATTAATTTGTACCTTATTTAAATTAGCTTACGATATTATATCCATTAGCTTGTTACTCTTTATCATGCAAAAATTGCCCTAAATCTGGCCATTGGAACCCCCCTCAAGGCAGATACCTGGCTATTCTGACATGCCTTCATCCTGCTTTGAGCACTTTCTTGCTCTTGGGTCCAACAAGATATCCCAGAATTAACCTGTACTTTACCCATCCCATTCCTGAAATCAGTCAGTTCTTTGAGAAGCTCTAATTCCTCTTAGTAAAGAATAGTATTTAGAAAACTAAATTTGAGTGCTGGGGTACTCCTTGCTTTATGGGTATCTTCATTTATAAGCCATTTTGGTAGGCAGAGATAGAAAATTGACATGATATACAATATGTTATGATATACGCCATGATATATAATATAAGTTCGTGTGTTTGCGCCAGTAGTCATGCGTCAGATCCAGCCCTGCAGGGTTTGTCCTCACCTTACTCAACTGCCTATTTGTGAATCAATTTCCCACAGTGAAAGACCTGCTTCTCAGAAACATCAATACATTTACTTCTTATAATACATACAAAAATTGTTTTAGAAACAGTTTGGAACTCTTTTGAACTGGGTGAAGATTACCTAAGAAGTGATGTTCCCTGAGTTCTTACTGACCTCTAGTGTTCTCTTTGCTGCTCCTGTAGTTCTTCAAATGGTTTTCCATGAAGGGGTTGCCTGGTCTGCCTCAGGTGTTCTCAAGCTCAACATTAATGGCATTTTCTGCCAGATGAGTTTTTGGTGTGGTCAACTGTCCTTCACATTGAGAGACAGATAGATTTAGTGGCATCCATTGCCTCTCCCAACTTGATAGGAATAGCACCACTTCCCCCCAAGTTGTGGCAGTCACAAATGTCACAAATGTCTCCAGACATTGCTAAGGGTCCCTACTGTTCCTAAGTTTCTAGTAAACCACAATACCATCTTTGCCTCAGAGAAAGAATGAAAGTACTGCCAAGATTGGGTATTTAAAAAAAGGATAAAGAGGTTGAGATCATTCAGGGCAAAGCCCTCAACTTAGGAATCAGGATTTTAGAAGCTTGACGGACCCAAGAAGGGGCCCTTCTTGACTAGGATGTACTATCTGCAGATTGACCTGGGAATAATTAGACAATACGACCAGATTCCCTGAGAATTACCATCCTAAGCTATATGGAATACATGTATCATTTTCACATTCCTCTGTTCCCTACCAGATTTCTGAAATGAATCAGCAATTTAGCATCATCTTGGCTCCATGAGGAACTAAGAAATGAGCATTCTAGGGCCCTGAGATGTCATTTTTTTAAAAAAGGGGATTTATTTATTTATTAGAGAGAGAGAGATCAAGTGGTGGGGGCAAGGGGGAGGAAAAGAGAAACTGAAGCAGACTATGTGCTGAGAGCAGAGCCCAATGCAGGACTTGAACTCACGACCCTGAGATCAGACCTGAGCCGCAACAAAGAGCTGGGTGCTTTAACTTAAAATAGATTTAACTGTCATTAAAGCCCCAGGATGTCATTCTTCATAGACAGGCCCTCTTTGTTGATATGGATTTCAACTGGTTGATCAGGGTCTCAATGGGTTCCAAATTCCCTCACCTGTCCTGGGTGTTCTAATCTTTGTGGGATGGGAATCAGAGAATTTTTGCTTCGAATTACCCTTTTTCCTGTTGCCTCCAAATAGCCTGATTGGGGGTCATGGGTAACTCCCTTTCTAGTCTGGGCCATCAGTCTCCTATAGGATGTGGGAATCGTGGACCCCTACCCTCAGAAATATTGCCCCATTTTCAAATGCTTACATCCTCCCTCTATATTACTCTTGTGAATCTCAGCAAGGTTTTTTTTTTTTTCTCTGAAAGGCTTTTAAAAAATCTATCCCTAATAAATTTTATATCTGTGGATTTGATATATACTGAATGTATTTTCCAAACTTTTCCTATTAGATTCTTGTCATCCACAAACTCAAATAACTTGTCATCACTGCCTTTGATAGAGTCACTCAATAACATATCCAGTGATCCTGTTTACCCTTTAGTGGGAAATGCCAAAACTTTAGCCATGGCCTGAAATAGTTTGTATTAATGAACTCTATCTTTGGGTTAAGGCCAAAGAGGCCTTGTTAAAATAAAAATATAATGTCTTGCAGTGGTAATCAATTAAGTTTTTTTAAGGTTTTATTTATTTATTTGACAGAGAAAACACAAGCAGGGGGGAGCAGCAGTCATAGAGAGAGGGTGAAACAGGCTCCTGGCCAAGCAGGGAGCCCGATATGGGGCTTGATCCTAAGACTCTGGGATCATGACTTGAGCTGAAGGCAGATGCTTAACCCACTGAGCCACCCAGATACCCCATCAGTTAAGTTTTGAAGGTAGAAAGATTGGGGATTGAAGCCAGGCTCCACTGCATGGGAATTTGGAGACTTGCATTGCCTTCTCTTGCCCTCTGCTTCCTCAGTGAAAATAGAGACTAGGAAGACTAGAGCCAGCGTCAGAGTGTTGGGTTAATATGGTGACATGTATAAATGTACCCAGCACAGGTTCAGGTACTCAGTAGACCCTCAAGGAATGCTTGTTCCAACATCCCTTCTGACAGAAAATAACCTGAATAGCTAGGTGTGCTTGTTTTCTCCCAAGTACTTCTGGCTTAACATTTGCATGGAACCAGGAGTTCTTAATTTAAGATCTCTCTTCGGCTTCTCTTAAGGGTTCTCCTCGCACTGTCAACTGTCACCATACTCACTCTAGGGGAATGCTTTTTTGGAGAGTGGAAGGGCAGGAAGCTGTCATACTAAAACACACCATTTTTTTTATTTGATGTGAAATTAAATACACACACACACACACACACACACACACACACACACACACTTCCTCCAATACGTCTTAAGGTTACTTTCCACAATCAAGGTGAGCTGGTGTTATTTACGTTTGAATTATTTTTCTGGAACAAGACTGACCTCTAGAGGACAGGTGAGGAACTTAAACCACCAAAAACCGATGTCAGCTACTGTTATTAAGGTTGTTTAGGAGTTAGGGGCGCCTGAGTGGCTCAGTAGTTAAGCCTCTGCCTTTGGCTCAGGTCATGGTCTCAGGGTCCTGGGATCGAGCCGTCCTGGGTTCGAGCCGTCCTGGGATCGAGCCCTCCTGGGATCGAGCCCCGACCCGAGCCCTCCTGGGATCCAGCCCCGATCGAGCCCCGATCGAGCCCCGATCGAGCCCCGATCGAGCCCCGATCGAGCCCCGCATCCGGCTCTTTGTCTCTCTCTCTGCCTACTTGTGATCTCTGTCTGTCAAGTAAATAAATAAAATCTTTGAAAAAAAAAAAAAGGAGTTAGACAAATGCTGGAATTAGCATGGCGTGAGTGAAGGATCTTAATTCTGCATTAACTAATGAGAAAATTTTCATATCTCCTTGATCTCAAGTGTGTATTGTTTACAGCTTCATTGGCATGTTATATGCAATAAGCTGCATTTTAATGATATTTTCTTTCAGTCCCCTAGCATGGAATGTCTTTCCATTTCCTTGTGTCATCTTCAGTTTCTTTCATCAGTGTTTTATGGTTTTCAGGGTAGAGGTCTTTCACTTCTTTGGTTAGGTTTTACTTCTAAGTATCTTAGGGGTTTTGGTGTAATTGTAAATGGGATCTATTCTCTTTCTGCTGCTTCATTAATGGTGTATAAAAATGCAACAGATTTCTGTATGTTGACTTTGCATCCTGCAAATTTACTGAATTTGTGAACCAGTTCTAGAATTTTTTTGGTAGAGTCTCTCGGGTTTTCTGATATGAAAGTATCATGTCATCTGCAAATAGTGAAAGTCAGACTTCTTCCGTGCCAATTTGGATGGCTTTTATTTCTTTTTGTTATCTGATTGCTGTGACTGAGACTTCCAGTAATATGTTGAATAACAGCGGTGAGAGAGGACACTCTGTCTTGTTCCTGACTGTGGAGGAAAGCTCTCAGGTTTTTCCCCATTGAGGATGATATTAGCTGTGGGTTTTTCATAGATGGCCTTTGTTATGTGGAGGTATGTTCCCTCTAAACCTACTTTGTTGAGGGTTTTTATCATGAACCGCTATTGTACCTTGTCAAATGCTTTTTCTACATCTATTGAAATGGTCATATGGTTCTTATCCTCTCTTTTATTAACGTGGTGTATCATGTTGCTGATTTACAAATACCAAACCATACTTGCAACACAGAAATAAATCCCACCTGATCGTGGTGAATGATTTTTTAAAAATGTATTGTTGGACTTGGTTTGCTCATATCTTACTGAGAATTTTTGCATCCTTGGTTCATCAGGGATATTGGCCTGTAGTTCTCTTTTTTGAGTGGAGTCTTTATCTGGTTTTGATATCAGGGTAATGCTGGCCTTGCAGAATGATTTTGTAAGTTTTCGTTCCTTCTCTATTTTTTTGGAATGGTTTGAGAGGAATAGGTGTTAACTCTTCTTTATATGTTTGGTAGAATTTGCCTTTGAAGCCAGCTGGCACTGGACTCTTGTTTGTTAGGAGTGTTTTGGTTACTGCTTCCGTGTCTTTGCTGGTTAGGGGTATGTTTAAGTTTTCTATTTCTTCCTGTTTCAGTTTTGGTAGATTATTTTATTTTTTAAAGGTTATTTATTTATTTATTTATTTGAGAGAGAGAGAGAAAGAGCATGAGAGGAGAGAGATCAGCAGGAGAAGCAGACTCCCTGCCGAGCAGGGAACCCGATGTGGGACTTGATCCTGGGACTCCAGGATCATGACCTGAGCCAAAGGCAGTTGCTTAACCAACTGAGCCACCTAGGCACCCCGAGTTTTGGTAGTTTATATATTTCTAGGAATTCATCCATTTTTTCCAGGTTGTTCAGTTTGTTGACATATAGTTTTCCATATGTTCTCATAATTTTTTGTATCTCTGTGGTGTTGGTTGTTGTTTCTCCTCTCTCACTTCCGATTGTATTTTTTTAGGTCCTATCTCTCTTCTTCTTAATAAGTCTGGCTAGAAATTTATCAATTTTATGATTTTTTTTCAAAGAACCAGCTTCTGGTCTCATTGATGTGTTCTCTTGTTTTATTAGATTCCATATATTTTATTTCTGCTCTGATCTTTATTATTTCCTTCCTTCTGCTGGTTTTAGGCTTTATTTGTTGTTTCTTTCCTAGCTCCTTCAGGTGGAAGGTTAGTTTTTTTATTTGATATTTTTCTTACTTTTTTAAAAAAGATTTTATTTATTTATTTGACAGATGGAGATCACAAGTAGGCAGAGAAGCAGGCAGAGAGAGAGAGGAGGAAGCAGGTTCCCTGGTGAACAGAGAGTCCTATGTGGGGCTCGATCACAGGACCCTGGGATCATGACCTGAGCCGAAGGCAGAGGCTTTAACCCACTGAGCCACCCAGGTGCCCCGATATTTTTCTTGCTTTTAAAGGTAAGCCTGCATTAGTACATACTTCCCTCTTTGGACTGCTTTTGCTGCATCCCAAACGTTTTAGACTATTGTGTTTTCATTTTCATTTGTTTCCAAATATTTTTTAAATTTCTTCCTTGATTTCTTGGTTGACCCATTCATTGTTCAATAGCATATTGTTTAACCTCCTTATTTTTGTGCTCTGTCCAAATTTTTTCTTCACTTTAAGTTTCATAACATTATGGTCAGAAAAGATGCATGGTATAATTTCAATCTTTTTGTCTTTGTTGAGGCCTGATTTGTGTCCTAATATGTGATCTATTTTGGAGACTGCCCCATGTGCTCTTGAAAACAATATGTATTCTAGGCCATTTTAGGATGGAATATATACATTCAATCTATCTGATCCAGTGTGTCATTTAGAGCCATTGTTTTCTTTGTTTATTTTCTGTTTAGATGATTTGTCCATTGCTATTAATGGGGTGTTGAAGTCCCCTACTATTGTCATATTATTATCACTTAGTTCTTTTATGTTTGTTATTAATTGTTTTACATATTTGGTTGCTCCCTTGTTTGGTGCATAGATATTTACAATTGTTAGATCTTCTTGTTGGATATAGTGATATAGTGCCTTTCTTTATCTCATTGCAGTCTTTGTTTTAAAGTCTAGTTTTTCTGATGTATGTATCACTATTCTGGCTTTCTTTTGACATCTATTTGCATGATAAATGTTTCTCCATCCCCTCACTTTCAATCTGCAGGTATCTTTGGTATAAAAAGAATCTCTTGTAGGCAAAGTATAGATGGGTCTTTTTTTTTTTTTCTTTATCCATTCTGATACCATATGTCTTTTGATTGGAGCATTTGGTCCATTTCCATTCAGAGTAATTATTGATAGATCTATATTTATCACCATTTTATTTCTTATTTTGTCATTGTCTCTGATCCTTTTTTGTATTTGTCACTTTTCATCTTTCCTTTCTTTTCAAAGTGTCCCCTTTACTATTTCTTGCAGGGCTGGTTTAGTGGTCATGAACTCCTTTAGACATTCTATACTCATTGATTGGAAGAACAACTATTCCTAAAATGTCTGTACTAACCAAAGCAAACTACGTATTTAACACAGTGTCTATCACAATACCAACAGCATTTTTCAGAGCTAGAACAAACAACCCTAAAATTTGTATGGAACCACAAAAGACTCTAAATAGCCAGAGCAACCTTGAAAAAGAAAAGTAAAGCTGGAGGCATCACAATTCTGGACTTCAAGTTATATTACAAAACTATAGTGATGAAAATAGTATGGTACGGTCACAGAAATAGACACATCAGTGGAACAGAATAGAAAACCCAGAAGTGAACCCACAATTATGTGGTCAATAAATCTTCAACAAAGCCAGAAAGAATATCCAATGGGAAAAGGACAGTCTCTTCAACAAATGGTATTGGGAAAACTGGGCAGCAATACGCAGAAGAATGAAACTGGGCCACTTCCTTACACTATACACAAGAGTAAATTCAAAATGGATTACAGATCTAAATGGGAATCATGAAACCATAAAAATCCTAGAGGAACACAAGCAGTGACGTCTTTCATGTTGGTCACAGAAACTTTCTAGGTTTGTCTCCTGCAGTAAGGGAAACAAAAGCCAAAATAAACTGTTGGGACGTCATCAAGATAAAAAGCTTTTGCACAGTGAAGGAAACGATCAACAAAACTAAAAGGCAGCCTATGAGATGGGAGAAGATATTTGCAAATGACATGCTTGATAATAGTATCCAAAATCTATAAAGAAATTGTAAAACTCAACATCCCTAAAATGAATAATCCAGTTAAGAAACACTTGTGATAAATACTGTATATTGTACAGAAATGTTGAATCACTACATTGTATACCTGAAACTAATGTTACACTGTATGTTAACTATCTGGAATTAAATTAAAAACTTAAAAAAAAAAGGAAAAAAGAAAAATAACCTGCACATATTTAAAAGGAACCATTTGATTAGTTTATGTACTGTGGATACTTCAGCATAATCAAGATACCAAATGTTTCCATCAACCCCTAATATTTCCTCATGTCTTTTTGCAATCCATCCTGTCTCCATCCCCATTTTTAGACAACTACTAATCTGCTTTATATTGCTATAGATGCATCTGCATTTTCTAGACTTCTTTATAAGTGGAATGATACAGCATCCAATCTTTTGTGTCTGGCTTCTTATACTCAACCTAATCAGATTCATCTAAAGTTGTGTGGGTCAGTCATTCATTCCATTCTATTGCTGAGTAACGTTCTACTGTATGGAAAGAATACATCTTGTTTAACTTGAGGCGGATCCTAGTCCTTATGTGAACATTGAAACTTCTGGAGGAAAAGATGAGAGAAGAATGTTGTGACCTTAGGGTACACAGCATTTTCTTAGAATACCAAGTGAACAGTTAATAAATTAAGAAAGATAACTGAACTTTATCAGAGTTAAAAACATTTGCTCTTTGAAAGAAGCCATTATGAAAAAAAACACACATATGGTGAAAAAAATTTGTACGCATATATCAGATAAATAATATGGCAATAAAATAATGAAATAATAGCAAAATAACAATGAGCTGAAAGACAAACACTCAATTTTTAAAAAATAACAGATACATCACAAAAGAAAATATGTAAGTGGCCAATAAACACATGAAAAGATACTGAACCTCGATAGTTCTCAGAGAAATGATAAATGTGTTCTAATGCCTCTGAAATTAGATACATCTTGCAATTAATGACTTGCAATTGATGTGCTTCTTTTTGTGTAAAATTAATACTTTTATTTGTAGATGCTGTATCTACTGAGTACTAAGTTTTGGTAATGTTCTAAGCACTTTGCATGCATTGTTTCATTTAATCACAAAACTCTGTAAGGAGACATATATTTAAACTCATCTTCACAGGTGAGTAGATTGAAGCTCAGCGAGTGTAAGTAATTTGCCCCAAGTCACACAGCTAGTCAGTGGCGAAACCAGTCTTGGAATCCACTCTCTACCTCTATAGCCCACAGGTTTAAGTATTATGCTTTTTATTACTACATTGCTGGTGGGTTTTCAGTGGAGAACATATTCGAAAACAGGACCTTCCCTAAGTCCTCTTACTAATTTATTCTGCTACATTTTATGGGACATCAAATGAGTCACTGTACGTTAAATGCCTAATGTTCAGTGGGTTTACTACATAAGTGCTAGAGAACTTTTTTCAAATTGCCAAAATAGGGAGGGGGAGGTCCTAGAGTCTCTAAATAGTCATAAGAAATAAATTGCTAAAATACGTATTTGAAAATTACATGAATCCACTAACTTAAGCCAGATTTTATTGATCACTCTTTTCTTTCAACTTTTTACAGCTGTCTTCTACATAAAAGCACTCAAATTCTGTGATCTTCTTTAGCAGTGGTTCTCGGCCAGGACTGGTTTTGTCTCTCAGGTAATATTTAGCAACATCTGGAGACATTTTTGTCTCTTTGGGGGTATGGGGGGAGGCTTTCTAGTGAGCAGAAGCCAGAAATGCTGCTAAACACCTTAGAGTTCAGGACCGCCCCCACAACATAGAATTATCCAGCACCAAATGTCAGTAGTACCACGTTTGGGAAATCCTGCCTTATGCAAACATTGTTTTATTGACATCAGTTGAAAAAATGAGTGGCTGCAGGAAATTAAAGAGGAGGAGGATGTGGTGCAGGAAATTAAAGAGGAGGAGGATGTGAGGAAGAGGAGGAGGAGGATGTTAGCACATGGAGTAATCCATTTGGGGGAGAACCCAAGTCTAATGCTAAGAACAATATAATGAATGCCACAAGAGAAAATAATAGACTCTTTTAAGGCTTTAAGGGAGGAAATATAACCAGATAATCCAGTGGAGAAAACCGAGAAGAGCTCTGAGAGGATTAAGTATGGAAATACCCTTCATTTTTAATAAAAACAATAAATGTATGGTGATAGGAGATAATTCCTGGTTGCCAAACATCATTTTAATACGCTGAAACTCAGCAGGACAAGGCTGAAACTGTGTAATGAGACTTAACTAAAGGTGGTAGAGTCCCGGGAGGAGAGTGGCGGGAAACCAGAGAGGGTGGCAAGCAGCAGGCTTGCTCTCTTGGGCCTGGAGGTGCCTCGCCTGCTGATCTCGGGCTCTTCCCCCTCCAGCGGGGTGTCATCTAACACCCACCACCTCAAAGCCCACACCCAGGCACCTGAACGTCTTTAACTCTGTGCCCAGGGACAATTAGAGTTCCAGCTCTGACCCTGACTAGCTGCGTAGCCTTAATGTTTTCTAAACTTCGGTTTTCTCCTCTGAACTGGAGTAACAGTGGTACTAATGCTTTGGGTACTGTATAAATTAAATCAGGTTACGTGTAAATTGCTTCGTGCTGTGGACACACCTGGTTACTACTCAACCATCACTATTATACAGCAGTTATTTATCGCTGATTTTTGTTGTTACTGTTAGCAATTAAATCAAAGCTCGTTCCCTTCTCATTGGGAAAAAATACATCTGTATATAAGTATGAAAATGGGGGGAAGCACAAAGAAGGTGGTTACGACAGCCGGGCATCGATGGAAGAGGGCTGTGGGGCGAGGGGGCATGGAGGGAGAGGAGGGCTTCCTGGAAGGCTCACAGAGAAGGGGCTAGAATGAGGGCAGGAAAGAAGGGGAGGACCGGTTTGCTGGGGAGCCTGACTGAGCCCCGCAAGAAAGAGTTCAGTGGCATTAAATTCACTCAATACTCACTGAATGCTTGCTTTACTCGAAGCAAAGATCAAAATGATACACTGTACAATCATAGCCGAGGGGAGCAGACAAGTAAAACCACTACCTGTTTGAATTTGGGGGGAAGGAAGCAGGTGCGTGGTGAGAGATTGGGGAAGTTCACAACCCAGGAAATGGTGTATCAAGAACAAGGAACAAAAAGGACAAAAAGTCGGATGTGGAACTTTTTACCCCCCCACCCGCCCCAAAAAGCAAAAAGGGAAATTTAAGAATGGCCAAAGCCAAAGGAGGCCAAATCAATTATGAAAACTGGAGTATGGAACAAGAAATTGGGAGTCAGGGGCACCTGAGTCAGGGTGGCTCAGTGGGTTAGGCCTCTGCCTCTGCTCAGGTCATGATCTCAGGGTCTTTGCTTGGAGGGGAGCCTGCTTCCCCCCCTCTCTCTCTGCCTGCCTCTCTGCCTATTTGTGATCTCTGTCTGTCAAATAAATAAATAAAATCTTTAAAAAAAAGAAAAAAAAAGAAACTGGGAGTCAGGAAGGAATACACATGTTCACACACGTCAGGAGCAGCTGGGTGGGGCAGGGTGCGGTGGGGACCAGGGAGTGGCAATCACTCTGCACAGCTGTTTGGGTCCACAGATGAGTTTTATGACAGTAATAAAACACTCTCCAATTAAAATATTGTAAATCCTCATTTTTAATTGAATTAAAAATGCTTAACAATTTATTGACTTAAATACATACATTAAATAATAAATAAATAGAATATTAAGCTAATAATAAATAATTAAAATAGTAAATTGTTAATGAAGGAGTCTTCACAACTCCCCTGCACCCCTGCTTCCCTCTATTTTTGCTGCTTCTGTTAGGTGGAGAGCTTTCTTGCTTCATGGATTCGCTTCCAGGCAGGAGAGGCTGAGTAATGCATCTAACAAAGAGGAAATGAAAAGAAGCCAGAGGGCAAGTGAACCAATACAATCCTTTAGGGCGATAAAAAGGAGGTGGGGAGAGAGACCAATGACTTGTCCAGCGAGGGGTTCTGGATGAATGATTGGCAGCAGAGGGGGACCCTGGGCCCTATGAAGGTGGGGCTGGGAAGAGAATGGCAAGGGGACTTAGCAGGAGGTGCTCTGGGTTCCCAGCTGGAAACCCTTTAATGGTCTCCCAGGAAATGAAAGCAAAGGGGGCAATTGCTTGATGATTTCTGGTCGCTGCCCTGTCAGGACAGGGGGCACTGGGGGCCCCATGTTTCTGGTGGTAAGTGTTGAACTTAGATGGGCTTTATCTGGGCAGAACCTCGGGGAATGAGCATCAGAGAAAGACCCAGAGACACAAACATCCAGAAAGGGAAAGAAAAAGTTAGCTTTAGGCTCCGTAAGGAAATAACGTGCAAAATTACCATGGTTTCTGAATTTATGTGAATCCATTCATGGTGAGGAGATAACCTTCCTACACCTCTGTCCTTTACGCATGGGTCGTGGCATGGCTTCAGATGTCAATACAGCAAAGTTCAGAAGGACACTAGTTTCTCTTAAGGGGTCCAGGTTTATTCAGGGTTTTATTCTGTGAGAGACCATCACCAGATCTGGTGATTTATTAATGATCGCAGTTATTAATGATCTCAGGATGCAATCTGTTTCTCCTCGTATGTGAGCTGTATAAGCCCACTGGAAGCAAGGAAAAGTGTCAGTTTTTTTTCCACACTAATGAGGTTTCAGTCTCTTGTAAAACCACGAAGGAATAATTAGGAATGAGCTAAGTGGGCCAAGGCTGCAGAAAAGCATTAAACAAGAGAAAACTGTGTGAAGAACCCACGGGTGCAAATAGCAATGCAAACTGTAAGGCAGAGAGACTCCCTTGCCACCCTGGTAAATGGGAGAATGTGTGAGACAGGCCTCCTCTGTCACTGATGTCACTCCTTTGGAAGCCAAAACGAGACACTGCACACTTCTCCTCAGAGTTGGAAATTGTTATTTGAGCAAAACATTGGTTTTACCTTTTTATGTTCGGGTGTTTCTATGGTCAGCTGCATCTGTAATTCTGTCCTTATGGGCCGTGATACACTTTGACTTTCTGTTTTATTTCTTATAATGCTATGCCATAATTGGAAAGGATCATGAAAAATAAGGCTCTGTGAGCATTTTATTCAGAATGCTCCATGTAAATCCCGAATGACGGTGCTTGATTCCGTGTGCGTATGTGCTGGGCCTGCATTCCAAACATGTTGCAAGAATACGTGCATGGCGGGGTTGCCCCACCAGCCAGCAGCTGTGTGATGTGCTGCCATTACAAATATGCAGGAAATGGGTTTGCGTGTGGGGTGATCTTCCTGTCTTTCCTCATGATTAGAAAGCTCCATTATCAGGGAGGAGTGCTGGGTCAGCAGCTCTGTGTTGATGTGGCAATTTACTAGATATCCGAGTGTTCTTTCCTGGAGCAGGGGTGAAGGGTGGAACAAGAGGGACACAGGCAGCCATGCCAGCAACCAAGGTCTTCAATACAGATGTATGTGAAAAGAGTGAGATCTGGGGCCATTTGTTGCTGAACCTTCTATACCTCTGGGGATCCCAGTAGTAGTTGGGAGGTTTAAGGGTGTGGGGGTAAATAGGCCTACCCTGCCTTGGCAGTTATGCGTGTAGGAGGAGGGGCTGCCATGATCACGTGCTCTGAAAATCAGATAAGCTTTTAAATCAACTTTATTGAAAAATTTGTTTGAGAAATTTGATTCAACCATAGAAGACAAAACTAGAAAAATTGAGTAAAGACTTTGATGCCCTTTATTCAAGGCAAGCAGAGCACAGATCAGAAGCAGTGGAGGACCATTCTGGAGTGAGGGACAAACCGAGTTTTATGGAACATTAGAAGAGATGTGGAAACAGGGCAGGGTCGGCTAGGAGCCTGGGGATTTTCTTATAAGGCCAGTGGGGTTTTTTTCTAGGGTAAGGTGAGCTAGCGAAAGCCAAGTGACAGCATTGTGATTGGCCTGTGTTCAATTTCCTTGATAGGCATTTCCTGTTAGTGCAGGCTGAGTTTGGTTTAGCTTTGTGATGTGGGCCAGGCCAGTGGGTAGGGCCTCCATTTTGTGGGTCCAGATATATAAATTAACTTCATCAAACTAAAATTGATGAAGCACTTACTGATGAAGCTGTGGGGACCCAGCAGCACCCAATCTCTTCACGTGGAGTTCTTCAGTGATTAATTTCTCTCTTGGAGGAGGTCACCTGTTTTGGGTTGTGTTTCCTCAGAAGACGACCATAAGCCTAGGATTCCTGGAGAAGTGATTTCCCTCCAGGGGAAACCAAATGGTTCAGAAGAGGCAGGATGAGAGAGGAAAAGAAGCCAAACATGGGTGGAATTTCAGGGGAAGTCCTAGACTTGGCCTGATCCCATGGGGAGCTTTGGAACATAATGCTCAGCACACAGGAGTTGGGCTTTTGTATTCCCACATCTGTCAGAGACTGGCTATGAGCCTTTCATGGGAGATATAAAACTCACAAGTACTTCCAGATCTCATTACTGGAGACCTGGCTTTGGCATCCACTGGACATTTTCTGAATGTTCCAGATGCAAGTCATTGGCAGCAAGTAGACAGAAGCTGGGGATGAGCATGTAGACAAGGCACCAACAGTGTCTACTACACCCACCAGTAGGAGAGGGTGTAGACAGGACATAAAGAAGAAAAGAGCACCCAGAATTTTGCTACCCCAAGTGTAGTCTCAGAGAGCAGCATCTTGTCTAATGGAGATCCATCAACAGGAAGCTTGTTAGAAAGGTGGAATCTCAGGCCTCATTGAAGATCCAGTTAATCAGAATCTGAATATTAAGATCTCCAGGAGATAGGTATGCATATTGTCTTCCAAGAAAATTGACTCTAGGGTGTTAGAAAAAATGATTTACTGACCTCCTAAACTGGCAGAAATAAGCATCGTGATCAGAGCTGCAGTATGGTGGGCCTGGGAAATTCTTAGTCCGAAGGTCCTCTGGCCCAGCAGCTGAAACCAGGGGCAAGAGAATGCATTCCCAGCTGAGAGCAAGGCAGTGCCTGCTCTGCTTCCCTGAGCCCTATCGCGCCAGACCTGCAGGGAAGTAGGGAGAGGATCAACAGGGAGGATTTGGGTGCTGACATAGAAAAGCAAAATGTAAAATAAGGCAAGATTTAGAGCTGACCCCAAAATCTAGACTTGAAAAGCAGATTTAAAAGTCGCAGCAGGTAAATCACTTGACTCAGATATGCATCAGTAAGGAGTCACGACACAGCTCATGCTGTGTGAAGAAACCTCTGGGGTAAGATATGTTTGTCACCAGAAGGCCCCAATAGTACAAAAGTACAAATAGTACAATAGTACAAAAATGTTTCTTCCCCAACACTGAAAATTCCTACCTTCAGAGTCGTGATGCAGTCAGTCCACTCATACCATCTGCAGAGGGATGTTATCTCTGGAGGGCTGCTTGCCACCACATTTGGGGGACATTGGTTAAAGACGCAGATTGCACACACTCATTTAACCTCAGAACATTCCTAAAATCACATGAGAAAATTGCAGTTTTGTTATTTTGCCTGCTGTTGCTTTCAATCATTAAGCTAGGAAGATAAAGGGAATTGAAGAGAATATGGCAACAATAACTTGTCAGAGGCTAGAAAAGTAGGTTGGTTATTATGAGTGGTAATTGGCTTGGTAGAACCAAGAAAATTGAATGCTAGAAAGTGAGCAAAGGGGAAGGCTGGTAATCTATTTCATGTATCCACAGAATGTCTCTAGAGGCTGAAGACTTAGCAGCATGAGGGTGGAATCTTGAGCCAGAAACAGACCAATGGTGGGATCGGTAGTCTGTTGAAGATGTACTTTGACCTTTGATCCAGCATGCTGCCCTCACCCCTCCAGGAACAAAGGCAGGTGACTGGAGGTTGATTCTCCACAGACAGTGAAACAGATGGTAGCCTTCAGATAGTAGTACACCAGACATAGCTAAGATCAGGGCTGCCATAATGAAAAAAGAGCCATAAGTTTAAGTTTAAATTCTGAATTGTATAGGCCACGCTGGGCCCCATTATCTTGCAGCTAGGAGATCAAAATGGTCTTCTCTGGGCATCCAAAGATAATAATACTGGGGATCGCCCAAAGAAACAGCCCAGCTAGATCATCCTACTTTCCACACTTTTCTCCCTTCCTCCTCGGTTCCCTTCTAAGCGGAGTTTCCAGTTAGCTTTTAGATGCCCCATTCAAAAATGCAGTAGACTGACAAGTATCCACAAGCATTTAAGAAAGACGTCCAAAATGAAAGAACAAACTCAGAGCATTTTCCATGTTAGAGATGCTTCTCCCAGCAGCTGTCCAGAGGGGCTGGGAAACAGCCCAGAAGCTAAAAGAGTTAATGTTCCACAGAACAACCTGGACCAGAGAGACAAGAGAATAGAATAAGCCCACAAAGGAATTCCTCTCTGTTTCACTTCAAAGGTTCCAATGCATTCCATTTCCATACAGCTTCTCTGAGATGAATGAGCTGCACGCATGAGCCCCTGGCTGGGTTTTCAAGCTCTGGCCAACTGGGTAATAGCTGTCCTTCTTTCTGTGTCTCACTTGCCTTCTCTCTTCCTCCTGATATCCTGGAATGGCACCTGATCATGACTGTTAGCAAGCAGGCTTTGCCTTAGGTCCTTTGGCTAGATAACACAACATGACCACAACGAGCGGACTGTTCACTTTGTACCTGCTGACTCACATGGGACCATGGAGGCATTGAAAGTAGTCTTTTATTGCATTAAGGTATTGATTTTTACTTTATTTTTATTACAGAAAATTTCAAATATATACGAAAGTAGAGACACCAGCTTCATGAGCCTCCATAGACTCACCAGCTAGCTTTAGTTATGATCACCCAAGGTCTCCTGGCACACCTATTTTTCTACACTCTTTCTCCAGTAACTTTGATGGCTTTGAAGCAAATTCTAAGCATCATCTCCTGTTATCCACAAACATTTCCGTACATCTCACTGAAGGTCAGGACTCTTTAAAATCATGACACAGTATCTTTTATCATAACTAAAAAAGCCCACTCTTTAAATTTCAAAGTATCTTTTATCATAACTAAAAAAGCTCATTCTTTAAAATTCTCTACT
>ML098926.1:633-49337 GCA_003697995.1 Taxidea taxus jeffersonii
TCCTCAAGGATTTTGATGGATTCCTTTCTCATGTTGAGGTCCTTCAACCATTTTGAGTCTATTTTCGTGTGTGGTGTAAGGAAATGGTCCAATTTCATTTTTCTGCATATGGCTGTCCAATTTTCCCAACACCATTTGTTGAAGAGGCTGTCTTCTTTCCATTGGATGTTCTTTCCTGCTTTGTTGAAGATTAGTACCATAGAGTTGAGGGTCTATTTCTGGGCTCTCTCTTCTGTTCCATTGATCTATGTGTCTGTTTTTGTGCCAGTACCATACTGTCTTGATGATGACAGCTTTGTAGTAGAGCTTGAAGTCTGGAATTGTGATGCCACCAACTTTGGTTTTCTTTTTCAATATTCCTTTGGCTATTCGAGGTCTTTTCTGGTTCCATATAAATTTTAGGAATATTTGTTCCATTTCTTTGAAAAAATTGGATGGGATTTTGATAGGCATTGCATTAAATGTGTAGATAGCTTTAGGTAGCATAGACATTTTCACAATATTTATTCTTCCAATCCATGAGCATGGAACATTTTTCCATTTCTTTGTGTCTTCCTCAATTTCTTTCATGAGTACTTTATAGTTCTCTGAGTATATATTCCTTGCCTCTTTGGTGAGGTTTATTCCTAGGTATCTTATGTTTTTGGGTATAATTGTAAATGGGATTGACTCCTTAATTTCTCTTTCTTCTGTCTTGTTGTTGGTGTAAAGAAATGCAACAGATTTCTGTGCATTGATTTTATATCCTGACACTTTACTGAATTCCTGTATAAGCTCTAGCAGTTTTGGAATGGGGCCTTTTGGGTTTTCCACATATAGTATCATATCACCTGCAAAGAGCGATAGTTTGACTTCTTCTTTGCCGATTTGGATGCCTTTAATTTCTTTTTGTTGTCTGATTGCTGAGGCTAGGACTTTTAGTACTATGTTGAATAGCAGTGGTGATAGCGGACATCCCTGCCGTGTTCCTGACCTTAACAGAAAAGCTCTCAGTTTTTCTCCATTGAGAATACTTGCAGTGGGTTTTTCATAGATGGCTTTGATAATATTGAGGTATGTGCCTTCTATCCCTACACTTTGAAGAGTTTTGATTAGGAAGGGATGTTGCACTTTGTCAAATGCTTTTTCAGCACCTATTGAGAGTATCATATGGTTCTTGTTCTTTCTTTTGTTAATGTATTGTATCACATTGATTGATTTGCGGATGTTGAACCAACCCTGCTGCCTGGAATAAATCCCACTTGGTCGTGGTGAATAATCCTTTTAATGTACTGTTGGATCCTATTGGCTAGTATTTTGGTGAGAATTTTCGCATCTGTGTTCATCAAGGATATTGGTCTGTAATTCTCTTTTTTGATGGGATCCTTGTCTGGTTTGGGGATCAAGGTGATGCTGGCCTCATAAAATGAGTTTGGAAGTTTTCCTTCCATTTCTATTTTTTGGAACAGTTTCAGGAGAATAGGAATTAATTCTTCTTTAAATGTTTGGTAGAATTCCCCTGGGAAGCCATCTGGCCCTGGGCTTTTGTTTGTTTGGAGATTTTGGATGACTGTTTCAATCTCCTTACTGGTGATGGGCCTATTCAGGTTTTCTATTTCTTCCTGGTTCAGTTTTGGCAGTTGATATGTCTCTAGGAAAGCATCCATTTCTTCCAGATTGTCAAATTTGTTGGCATAGAGTTGCTCATAATATGTGCTTATGATTGTTTGTATTTCTTTGGTGTTGGTTGTGATCTCTCCTCTTTCATTCATGATTTTATTTATTTGGGTCCTTTCTCTTTTCTTTTGGATAAGTCTGGCCAGGGGTTTATCAATCTTATTAATTCTTTCAAAGAACCAGCTCCTAGTTTCATTGATTTGTTCTATTGTTTTTTTTGGTTTCTATTTCATTGATTTCTGCTTTGATCTTTATTATTTCTCTTCTCCTGCTGCGTTTAGGCTTTCTTTGTTGTTCTTTCTCGAGCTCCTTTAGGTGTAGGGTTAGGTTGTGTATTTGAGACCTTTCCTGTTTCTTGAGATAGGCTGGTATCACTATATATTTTCCTCTCAGAACTGCCTTTTCTGTGTCCCACACATTTTTGACCATTGTGTTTTCATTATCATTTGTTTCCATGGTTTTTTTCAATTCTTCTTTAATTTCCTGGTTGACCCATTCATTCTTTAGAAGGATGCTGTTGAGTCTCCATGTATTTGTGCTCTTTCCAAATTTCCTCTTGTGATTGAGTTCTAGCTTCAGAGCATTGTGGTCTGAAAATATGCAGGGAATGATCCCAATCTTTTGATACCGGTTGAGACCTGATTTATGACCCAGGATGTGATCTATTCTGGAGAATGTTCCATGGGCACTAGAGAAGAATGTGTATTCTGTTGCTTTGGGATGGAATGTTCTGAATATATCTGTGATGTCCATCTGGTCCAGTGTGTCATTTAAGACCTTTATTTCCTTGTTGATCTTTTGCTTGGATGATCGGTCCATTTCAGTGAGGGGTGTGTTAAAGTCTCCAACTATTATTGTATTCTTGTCAATGTGTTTCCTTGATTTTGTTATTAATTGGTTGATATAGTTAGCTGCTCCCATGTTAGGGGCATAGATATTTAAAATTGTTAGATCTTCTTGTTGGACAGACCCTTTGAGTATGATATAGTGTCCTTCCTCATCTCTTATTATAGTCTTTGGCTTAAAATCTAATGGATCTGATATAAGGATTGCCACCCCAGCTTTCTTCTGATGTCCATTAGCATGGTAAATTGTTTTCCACCCCCTCACTTTCAATCTGGAGTTGTCTTCAGGTCTAAAATGAGTTTCTTGTAGGCAGCAGATGGGTTTTGTTTTTTTATCCATTCTGAAACCCCGTGTCTTTTGATTGGGGCATTTAGCCCATTTACGTTCAGGGTAACTATTGAGAGATATGAACTTAGTGCCATTGTATTGCCTGTATGGTGATTGTTACTGTATATTGTCTCTGTTCCTGTCTGATAATGCTTTTAGGGTCTCTCTTTGCTTAGAGGAACCCTTTCAATATTTCCTGTAGAGCTGGTTTGGTGTTTACAAAGTCTTTCAGTTTTTGTTTGTCCTGGAAGCTTTTTATCTCTCCTTCTATTTTCAATGATAACCTAGCTGGATAAAGTATTCTTGGCTGCATGTTTTTCTCGTTTAGTGCTCTGAATATATCATGCCAGTTCTTTCTGGCTGCCAGGTCTCTGTGGATAAGTCTGCTGCCAATCTAATATTTTTACCATTGTATGTTACAGACTTCTTGTCCCGTGCTGCTTTCAGGATTTTCTCTTTGTCGCTAAGACTTGTAAATTTTACTATTAGATGGCGGGTTGTGGGTCGGTTCCTATTGATTTTGAGGGGTGTTCTCTGCACCTCCTGGATTTTGATGCTTGTTCCCTTTGCCATATTAGGGAAATTCTCTACGATAATCCTCTCCAGTATACCTTCTGCTCCCCTCTCTCTTTCTTCTTCTTCTGGAATCCCAATTATTCTAATGTTGTTTCATCTTATGGTATCACTTATCTCTTGAATTCTCCCCTTGTGGTCCAGTAGTTGTTTGTCTCTCTTTTGCTCAGCTTCTTTATTCTCTGTCATTTGGTCTTCTATATCACTAATTCTTTCTTCTGCCTCATTCATCCTAGCAGTAAGAGCCTCCATTTTTGATTGTACCTCATCAATAGCTTTTTTTATTTCAACTTGATTAGACTTTAGTTCTTTTATTTCTTCAGAAAGGGCTTTTATTTCTCCCGACAGGGTTTCTCTAATATCTTCCATGCCTTTTTCGAGCCCGGCTAGAACCTTGAGAATCGTCGTCCTGAATTCCAGATCTGACAGAGTACCAATGTCTGTATTGATTAGGTCCCTAGCCTTCGGTCCTGCCTCCTGTTCTTTTTTTTGTGGTGAGTTTTTCTGCCTTGTCATTTTGTCCAGATAACAATCTGCTGTTCTCCTTGTTAAGTGAACCTGGTCTTGGCTGGATTTCTTTGATCTTCTGGGGGAGGGGCCTGTTGTAGTGATTCTCAAGTGTCTCTGCCCCAGGCGGAATTGTACCGCCCTTACCAGGGGCCGGGCTAAGTAATCCTCTCAGGTTCGCTTTCGGGAGCTTTTGTTCCCTGAACGCTTTCTGTAGAGTTCTGGAGGACGGGAATGAAAATGGTGGCCTCCCAATCTCTGGTTCGGAGGAGCCAAGAGCTAGGGGCCCCAGTCTTCTGTGTGCCTTCAGAGAAAAGCGTTTAATCACTCCCGTCTCCCCAGCCTCTGGCCGCGCCTGGAGAAAATCGTGCATAATCAGTCCCGTCTCACTGGCTTCTGGGAGTGCTCCGAGCTCACCCAGCCTGTGACCAAGCGTCTCTGTCTCTGGCAGAGTCCCACCTGGAGTCTCCGAACCCCGTAGATCCCTGAGCTCTCCCGGGTCGGAGTCTCCCCGGATCTTGTGGGGACCCCTAGCACAGAGCACCGGCCTGTGTCACAGACCTTGGCTCCAGGAAACCTCAGCTCTGTCTCCACAGCCGGCTTCCCCTCTGCGACACTCAGACACCCCCGATCTTTCTGTGACCCTGTGGGACCTGAGTCCACGCTGTCCCCGCGAGGTCTTCACCCCAGTTTAGCCTCTGGAATGATGTCCCTCCCTGGAGCAGACTTTTAATAGTCCTGATTTTGTGCTCCGGTGTTCCGCCGCCTGCCAGGAGCCGGCCCCTCCCCCTGGGGTCTATCTTCCCCTTGCGTTGGATTCACTTCTCTCCTGGTCCTACCTTTTAGAAAGTGGTCGATTTTCTGTTTCTAGAATTGTTGTTTTTCTTCTCTTTGATCTCCTGTTGGATTCGTAGGTGTTTGGAATGGTTTGATAGGCTATCTAGCTGATCTCCTGCTGCCTGATGTCATCTCAGCCTGCTACTTCTCCGCCATCTTGACTCTTCCCCCTCCCTCTCTTGCCTTTGTACTCAAAACCTTCTTTAAGACCTCTCTTGACCTTTCCCAACAATAACCCAAGTTCTTGTTTAGGGGGGAACATAGAGGCTTCTGAAGGTCTTACCAGCCACCCTGGCTCCAGGGAGACAATCTCCTGGGTGAGCTCCAGGCTCACTGACTTGGTTGTTTGAAGGGGTTTCTTCTGCTTTTGCGTGCTATGTATTCTGGTTGCCTTTAAGTTTTCCCCTAGTATGGGATGGGGAAGGCTGGATGTCCTATAGGGCCCAGGCCAGTCAGAACATAGGATCTAGGATAAAACCCTTGAATCCTTTTCCAGGTTTGTCTAAATCCCATCACAACCTCCACATGTACCCATCTCACCTTGACTTCCCATGTGCTAGATCAATTGAAAAAAAAAATTCCTGTCTTTTCAAAAGGTGAAAAGGTCTCAGAAAGTATCATAAAAACACATATACAGGCCTTGGCATTTATAGTAAATAAGTCCCTAGACTCTCTCTCTGCTAGCCTTAGTGCCCAGCAGGTATGGGACATATTTCTGTTAGAGGAATGAAGCACAATGCATCATTGCATATCCTTCACTCCTTGGTTGACAAACAAATTAAACTTCTTCCTAAATCTGTCATCTGAGATGTGAAAGCCAGCCCCTCCAGAGTCTGTTGAAAGGCAAGTAAGGGCTAGAACAGAATATGACACCTCCCCCTCAATGTGGGTGTGGGAGACGAGCACAAACCTATGCTTTCCAGACCATTTCTGTGACCATGTCTGACCCAGCCATGGACTTTGCAAAGTCTGCTCACCAAAACATCTATGCTGGGCCCTACTGGGGGAGGGGGATAACCAAGGCACTGCAGCACCAGCCACAACTTCCTATCCCCCACTACCTGCTCATCTGGTCCCTGCCTTGAACCTGGTGCTAGACAACCCTGCACATGGGACCCTCTCAGGACCTTTTAAAGATGTAGTCTCTCCATATGACACTGCCAGGCCAGGCTGGAACAAGAGTAATTACATGAGAGGTTGCAGGTCTTCCAGGAATCTTCAGTGTGCAATTGTTGGCATGTGTGAGCCTGTAGAACATTGAGACTCAGATTACTGGCCCAGAAGTTGAGTAGAGGACCTCAGAGATCAGCCCAGAGAGCAAGTGACCCCTCAACTCCCAACTTGCTGATACTTATGGTCACCCCTCTTCCCCAACAGACTTTGTGTGTCTCTGAATAAGGAAACCTAGGCCTATGGAGAGAGTCCAGGGAGCAGATTCAACTAGAGAGGGCAGTTGAGCTTACAAGAGAACAAGAAACTGTGAGCAGATCTTTCATCTTCTGATGGACACCAGCAGTAAAATGTACACATGCATTCACACACATGCATACATCTGAGGAAAGATTTACCAATAATTTCCCTACCCTCCATTTTTATTTACTGCATCTATTCCAATGGGTGTAGCTTTTTTGAACTCTTGTTATAATGCACCAGATAGACTTCATGATCTAAGAAGCAGAATGAAAAACACTCATTAGTACATTTCCCATCCAGGATCCTGTATAGTTCATGTCGTGCCCAATTATCTTGAGCCATGTAGCAGGGATCAGCCTTGGACCACACTAGAATTCCAAGGCATCAAGAATTTTTGTGAGCATGAAATCAATGTGTACCAAGCCCCACATTTTGCACACCCCCCCCCACCATTTTATCCCCACAAAGAAAAGGTGAGTAAAGAAATCAACATATTGATTTATTCTAGGGAAGTATAATAAACATCTGCATCATCAACGGGCATGAAGCTCAAAAGGACATGGTCTGGGGAAATAGTGTTTGAAAAGCCCACCTCACCAAGATATCTATAAAGGATGGATTTGGTGTCCCACAAAAGGGGCAGTTTCTTCAACATAGTTAAATATTTGCATTCTGGGTAGAAATAACTGCAAGTAAAAAATGCAAGCTTACAAATGAACTTGAAAACTAGCTATGGATGCTGATGAACACACACAGACAGCCAACAACAGCCCTTGGTAGTATGGTAAGAACTACCTCTGAAACTCAGGTACCCTTGCAGTGATGGGGCTGTTTGTAATGGATGATAGAAAGCTCCCAGTCAGTATCTCTTGAGGGCTGGGCTGCTCCCCAGCAGTGTGTGAGTATCTGTCTGGGGCTCGTGCTCTGTTTGTTTGGTTCTGGCCTGCTGTGGCTATGAAAACTCTCCTAATTTGAACCATTTCACAGCCTTAATCTAGATTTTTCTCCTAGGTGGGTGTATATATAATGAAAATGGTTTTTTATAAGAGTTTTTTTCAGATAAAATTTGAAACCTCACTCTCCACCACCAGAAGTATCCTAACTTGGTTCTCACCACTGTGGGAATCATTCAGTCCTACCAAGAGCATCCCTCCTTCTCTGCATCATTCTCCATCAACCTCATCACCTTACTCTATTTACCTGGGAAGATATTCTCCAATATGGAATCTAATCTGAATTTGGTGGATGGATCTAAACTGTACCAATGTGTATAATTTTGACCTATCTTCAGGCTTCTGCTCAAAGAGGAGGGTTTTTCAGAGGTTATCATAAATATTAACTGAGTTGGAGAGTGAAGTTAATATTGAATGAAAGTGAACTGAAAGAGGAGTAATGAAGTAATAAAGAATCCTATGGTTAATTCCTGGCCCCAGTATGCCCTTGCCATGTGACCTTGGACACATTCCACTGTCTCAGTTTTCCACAAGTTAAAATGATGATAATAATATTACATCCTAGGTGGTCCATCCGAGTCCAGGTAATGTGAGGATTTAATGAGTTAAAGTACATAAAGCACTTAGAATAGGGTCAGGCATGGACTTCTGTAAATGTTTGGTATTATCACTATCATTCCTTCTCTTCATGGCCAAGAAGGGACAACATAAGGTCACATTAAAAGACAGTTCCATCAAAAGGTGAGTGTCCTACTCAGATTCTCCATCCAGTGAAATGAGAAGAGTCTGCTGGAGAGTCCTACAATCACATGGAAGCCTTCAAGGAATAGTTACATCTCATCTTAATCCCAACTGAGCTTGTTAAGTTTCCTTCTTGGAAAGTTCAGGAAGCAAAAGACAGTCCCATATAGAGCACTGTCCTGCATTCTGAGATCCCCAGAGAATGAGGGAAGAGAGAGAAAACTGAGATGAGTGGTTTAAGGGCTTTAAAGGTCAGAATGGCTATAGGGGCAGAGTTCTTGGAGTAAACCCAACCCTAGACAGCCTATCCTGGGTGACTGTGATGAGGGAGGGTAAATAAAAGGCCACACCCACTGGGGCCTCCCATAGCACAGGCAAAACCACCAAAGTTTACCACACAGGAAGTCAGCTAGATATGCATTCAGACAAAAGAAGACAGATCAACAAATGAGACAAACCAGAAGACAAGGTGATCAGAACTTCTGATGAAAGCTTCCTCCTCAGTGCCACAGGGAATCCCAGCAGGAGTGAAGCCAAAGAGGAATGGAAAACACAATCTTGACCTTCTGTAGGTCAGTGGTGAATGTTCAGTAGAAGGTAGATTTAATATGGCTTCTGACAATATTTCCTATTTTCATGGCTTCATTTATTCCTGTTCTGTGGAATGACTAATGAAATATGGCATCAAGAATGGAATGTCCAGGCACCTGGGTAGCTCAGTCAGTTAAGTGTTCACCTTCAGCTTGGGTTGTGGTCTCAGGGTCCTGGAATCAAGTCCCCCATCAGTCTCCTTGCTCAGCGGGGAGACTGCTTATCCTTCTGCCTGTTGCTCCCCCTGCTTGTACTCTCTCTCTAAAAAAAAAAAAAGAAAAGAAAGAAGGAAGGAAGGAAAGAGAGAAGAAAGAAAGAAATGTCCAAGATTCCAAAATTTTGTCATGAAAAGTCTGCAGCTTCTGCCTTACAAATCCTGTTCACTGGCTCATTTTTGTTCTCTCTCATGTGCTCTCTCTCTCTCTCTCTCTCTCTCTGTCTTTCTCTTTGTCTCTTCCATCTCTCTCTCTCTCTCTCTCTCTGTCTCTCTCTCTCAGCCTAATAACAATAGAATATTTAAGCTAACCTGTTGGAGAGGCCCTGAAGAATTCCAGGCCTTGTGGAGGAGAACAGAGGCAGCCAGCATTAACTGCCAGGCATGTAAGTGCATCATCTTGGGAGCAAACCCTCCAGCCTCAGGCACAGCATCAGAAGATGGAGCCAAGCTGATAACTTGATGCCACCTCAGGAGAGACCCTTACTCAGAATCATACAACTAAAACTGCTCCTATATTTCTGACCCTTGGAAACTATTAGCAAATAAATGCTTGTTTTTCATTTTATTTTATTTTATTTTTTCAAATAAATGCTTGTATTAAACCATTAAGTTTCAGGGTAATTTGATCCACAGCAACAGATAACAAATAATACCATCAAGAAGCTCCTCACAGTACTGGCAGTTGTGAATGACCTCTTCCCTCACTATTATGCTCACTCCTGCATGGACCCAGCATGAAGAAGCTACACCCTCTTCAATCACAGCCTTTCCTCCCTGGCCCCTGGACATGTCCTTCCCTGCTGTCTAGTGAAGGATCAGCCTCTTCTAGCATTCTCAAGTCATTTCATCCAGCCTCAGGCCACACAGACTTACCCAGTTGGAGGCTCTGTGTTTAAGAAGAAAAAAATAGGGGCAGAAAGAAAGAATGAAAGGAAAGAAACAAACAAACAAACAAACAAACAAACAAACAAACAGAGGCATGCTCAGTAGTGAGAGGAAGAGTAAATGTAGGTAGATAATAAATAAATTCATTCCCTGGGAGGTAATAGGGGAATAGGGAGATAAACTTTCTGAGTCTCTGCAGTTCCAATTAATCCTTCATTTTCTGGTCACTTTTAATAAATAGTGTGACTATAGAATTCTGTTTTTTACATCATTTCATCTTAGAATTCTGAAGATCTATCTCCTTGCCATCTTAACTGGTATAAGATTAGATTGTGTTGTGGTTTTGATTTGTATTTCCCTGATGGCTAGTGATGTTGAACATTTTTTCATGTGTCTGTTAGCTATTTGTATGTCTTCTTTGGAGACATGTCTGTTCATGTCTTTTGCCCATTTCTTGACTAGAATATTAGTTTTTTAGGTGTTGAACTTGATAAGTTTTTTAATAGATCTTGGATACCAGCCCTTTACCTATAGTGTCATTTGCAAATATCTTCTCCCATTCTATGGGTTGCCTCTTAGTTTTATTGACTCTTTCCTTTGCTGTACAAAAGCTTTCTATCTTGATGAAGTCCCAAAAGTTCATTTTTGCTTTTGTTTCCCTTGCCTTTGGAGACATGTCTTGAAAGAAATTTCTGTGGCCAATATCAAAAAGGTTACTGCCTATTCTGCTAAAAATATCTTACACGTGTTTCTGGTACACCCATGTAGAACCTTCTCCAGAAATAGGTGTGGAATTGCTGGGTCATAACATACAGATTCTTACACATTGCATGAAAGGAAGCCAAGGCATTGCCCCCTTAAAAAGTCTGAAATCTCCCATCTCTCATATATTTTCTGTATTACTATTACTATTGGTCAGTTGAGAAGGCTCTCCTACACTTATATCTCAAATGTAGACTATAGTTGTAGCTTGGTGCCTGTGATGACCCATTTCTCTCTTGAGGAGACATGGTATCAGACCACATCTGCATCTGAAACAGCTTCCTGAGTCATGTCCTTTAAGCTCTGCAAATCTGCTGGCTCATCCTCCTGGGTCTTCCTCTGAATGGAATTCACCAGTGGTACTGGGGTTCTCAGACACCCCCACACTATTCTCTCATTCAACTGTAACATTACACAAGGAGTACTGCTACTAAACACTTTTTTATACCTAGGGTTCATTCTGGAATAAAGTCTACACCCACAGGTTCCTGTGTTGAGCCCTAATCCTCATTATGATTGCATTTCTAGGAGATTTTTTAAGGAGATAATGGATTTAACTGAGCTCAGATCTGTGGGACCCTATCTAATAGGACTTATTTCCTTAGAAGAAGGGGAAGAGACACCAGAGATGTACACAGAGAGAAAGGCCATGTGAGGACACAGGAGAAAGGAGCCATCTGCAAGCCAAGGAAAGAGGTTTCAGGAGAAGCAAAACCTACAGGCACTTTGATCTAAGATGTCCAGCCTCCACAAGAGTGAGAATAAATTTCTGTTGTTTAAGCCTCCCAGCCCATGGCATTTTGTTATGGCAACCATAGCAAACTAACCTCCTGAATCTAGGAGCAATTTCCAGAATGTATGTGTGTATATATATACATATATACACATATATGTGTACATATATATATTCACATTAGAATAGTATTCAGCCTGAAAAAAGAAAGAAATCTTGCCATTTTCAATGAGATGGATGGACCTGAAGACTATTATTCTATAGCTTCAGATATAGCTGCAAGCTGTAATGTTATGGGAAACAAGTCAGTAAGTGATAGACAAATACCATATGATTTCATGCATATGTGGAATTTTAGAAACAAAATAAGTAAACAAAGGGAATGAAAAAGAGAAAAAACACAAAACAAGGAACAGACTCTTAACTAGAGAGAATAAACAGCTGGATATACCAAGGGGAGGTGAGTAGAGGGATAGGTGTAATACGTGAAGGGGATTAAGGGTACATTTATCATGATGAGCCCTGAGTAATGTATTAAATTGTTGGGTCACCATGTTGCACACCTAGACTAATATAACATTGTACATTAACTGTACTGGAGTTAGAAATATAATAAAAATAATAAATTAAAAATAAAATAAAAATAAAAATAGCTTGGGAGGATAATTGACTTTGATGTGTCATGTAATCTAGCCACAATTGATAAGAACAAGGAAATTAAATAGATAAAAATTTAATTTTAAAAAATTGAGGTACACCTTTAAATCATTTCCAAAATCCTTTTGATAAACTAAAACCTCATAGTGATTTAAGTTAAATTCATTAAATGTCTGGGTTATTTCCAAATAAGATGAAATAATGAAATATTAACTACTAATCATGTTTCTCTAATTTTGGCTTCTTTATTACTGAGAAACTAAAGATAAATGTAGGTCTGTTGGCAAGCATTTTTTGCATATTATATTGAAAGATCATATATAAAGATATGATATATATTTATATATTTATAAATTTGCCAATCTAAAGAACACTAGTCTAACACAGTTAACTCATGCTTAGTACTTAATATTTGCTTGAAATTAATGTTTCTATGGGTTTAGAACTCTAATGTATGTGGTCAAAGCAACTAAAAATAGAAAAAAGGAGCATCTCTAAATGAAAGTAAAATAGGACATGTGCTTCTGGTAAAAAAAAAAAATGAGGGTGCCTGCTTAGCTCAATACAAATAGCATAAGTGTCTTGGTCTCAGGGTGGTAAGATCAAACCTCATGTTCAATATGGAGCTTACTTTAAAAAAATTATATATATTATATTATATTATATTAAAACATTATATATATATATATACATATATGTATATATATATATATATTTGTTTGGTTTGGTTTGCTATGGTTGCCATAACAAAATGCCATGTATGTATGTATGTATATATATAGTGCAGGGGTGTCTGATCAGGAAGCTCTTGGGGAAAGACCCTATCCACTGACAGCCGTGACATTCACATGATCCTTCTGCAGTCCACAGGCATAAAGTCTGTTCTCCAACTGCCCTCTGAAAAATGCCCCAGAGTTAAATTCTCTAACTGGCTTATAGTCATCCATCAGAGATCCTGCTCCTCAGCCTTTCAAGTCCACAGCACCCAAAATCAAGCATCCAGGCTCCCCCAACCTCAGGCTTACAGAGCTGTAATTCTATTTTTAGATTTGTACTCAACCCACAGTGGTTTCTTGCTTACCAGCTCCTGGAGGAAAAGAGACTTCTGGTGTCAGAATTGAGTCTAAATGTGTCCCCAGCCAGCTCAGAAAATGCTGAGCCTGGTTGAAGTTCTCCCTGCAGCCTACAACAGGAGCACTCCCCTGCTCAGATTGGCCTTGCTCTGGAACAGGTCCCCCGTGCTGGTGTGGTTACTGCAGAGATTAAAGAGCAGTCACCCCAAATGTCTACACTGCCTGTGAGGAGCTGGCAGGACTTAAATCATCTCGGGTCTCTACTCCACCCTCATGGGAATCTGGCCAGTAGTAAAGCAGCAGCCATCAGATTGCAGAGCTCTGCATTTGCAAGAACAAAGAGTGAAACAAAGTTCTGAGGGCTCCTTTTCCAAGAAACACAGCCATTGTCAGGAAGAGAAAGTGAAAGCCACCATGGTCATTGATACAGTGTGTTTTTTGGCATCATGAGTGAGAGGAGGGCGCAAGATCCCAGGCAGGAGGCTTCTCAGTGACATCTGAGAGATCACACTAAACAAGCATCAGGCTCCAAGCCAGTCAGAATCTGAATCTAGAATCAAAGAACACAGGCCTGAGTCCTGGAAAAATGACACTGGGGCCCCCCTGTTAACCTTGGACAGCCCATACTGTGTAGGGAGTGAAGTCTAGTAAAGAAGGTATCTAGTCCTTGTCCCTGGTTCCTGGCACAGAGCTTCAGAATCCTGGGAATTTCTTGAGTGATAGGAGCTGACTTTGTTGTGCCAATGAAGTGATTCCAGGCAGGATCCTAGATAGCTTCATGTCAGTGGCTGATCACTAGAAAGACCAACCATGTGAATAGAGGAGGGGGGATCTTTGGTCTAGTTGGATCCTTGGGGAGGAGAGTGCGGGGGGAGGGTGGAGATTGTGTTTAATCAAGTAGCCAAAGATTTGACCAATCATGTCTATGTAATAAAATCCCCATAAAAATCTAGACATCAATGCCCAAGTGGGCTTTTTAGTTGATATTTACATTGTTGTTCTGGGAGGATGGTGTACCCTGATTTCATGGGGAGAGGCATGGAAGCTGTGTCCTCCCTTCCAGACCTCACCCTATGTGTATCCTTAAATCCCAAATATTAATGAAATTATATTTATACATAAAAAGCTTTCCTGGCTTCTGTGAATCATTCTAATCAATTATCAAGCCTGAGGGGGTTATAGGAACCCTCACATTTGTAGACATTCAGTTGGAGGTCCAGGTGACCTAGAGAATCTCCCCAAGGGCAACTGGTGTCTGAAGTGATGGTAGTCTTTCCAAGGACTAAACTCTTAAACCCAGAGTCTTTGTTAACTCTGGATGGCTAGTGTAGGAATTAATAGACATTATACCCAGTTGGGGTGGAAACAGAATGGAGCAGCCCTGTGTCATTGGTAGCCATATTCTGCCTTTATTTGGTTTTATTTATTTTTCAAGTAGAAATCCTCTATATAGTTTACAATTCAAGAGGTGTAAGATGTATACAATAATATGTCGCTCCACACAAAATGGGCAATCATCAAGTGTCTGTACTAGAGGGACCTTGTCATCCTTACAGGTCCATTTTTGAACCTATGAACCAATATGCACCCCTATTTCCTGCTTTTTACAAAAACAGCAGCATTCCATACACAACATCCTGCACCATTTGCTATTTGGTAATTGTTCTAGATGAGCACACTCAAAGCTCCTCCTGTTAAAAATATTTTTATTAATGTCTTTTGAAACGAGTGTCTGTCTTACTGACAAGTAGTTGAAGGAATAAGACCTATGTGTACTATAGCTCAAAAAAGCTGTCATTTTGGGGTGCTTAGGTGGCTCAGTCAGTTAAGTATCTGCCTTCGATTCAGATCATGATCTCAGGGTCCTGGAATTGAGCCCCAAGTAGGGCTTCCTGCTTGGTGGGGAGTCTGCTTCTCCCTCTCCTTTGGCCCCCCACTTGTGCTTGCTCTCTCTAGTGCTCTCTGTGTCTCTCTCTCTCAAATAAATAATTTTTAAAAAACAGCTGTCATTTTTAAAAAGAAGAAAAAGAAATTGGACCTGCCATCAACCCAGTAAACTCTGGTGATTCCCTGTGAATAGCAACCCCCTCCTCTAACATGGAGGTTACACCTTCACAAACACAAGTTTTTTTTTTTTAATTTTTTAATAAACATATAATGTATTATTAGCCCCAGGGGTACAGGTCTGTGAATTGCCAGGTTTACACACTTCACAGCACTCACCATAGCACATACCCTCCCCAATGTCCATAACCCCACCACCCTCTCCCTACCCCCTCCCCCTGGCCACCCTCAGTTTGTTTTGTGACATTAAGAGTCTCTTTTGGTTTGTCTCCCTCCAGATCCCATCTTGTTTCATATATTCTTTTCCTACCCCCTTAACCCCCACCCCCATTACATCTCCACTTCCTCATATCAGGGAGATCATATGATAGTTGTCTTTCCCTGACTGACTTATTTCGCTAAGCATAATACCCTCTAGTTCCATCCACGTCGTCTCAAATGGCAAGATTTCATTTCTTTTGATGGCTGCATAGTATTCCATTGTATACATATACCACCTCTTCTTTATCCATTCATCTGTTAATGGACATCTAGGTTCTTTCCATAGTTTGGCTATTGTGGGCATTGCTGCTATAAACATTACAGTGCACGTGCCCCTTCAGATCACTACGACAAACACAAGTTTTTGATTGAAGATTAATTAACATAAAACATTATATTAGTTTTAGGTGCACAACATTGATTCTACAACTCTACATTACTCAAATCTCTCCACAAGTAAGTGCAGTTGCCATCTGTCACCACCCAACATTGTTACAATATTATTGACTACATTCCCTGTGTTGTACTATTCATCTCTGTGACTTATTATTATATTTGGAAGTTTGTATCTCTTAATCTACTTATTTTACCTTCGCCCCCCCAACTCCCCTCTGGCAACTGCCAGTTTCTTCTCTGTATTTAACAATCTGTTTTGTTATTTGTTTAGATTCCACATATAAGTAAAATTATATATTTGTCTTTCTCTTTCTGACTTTTTTACTTTGTATAATACCTTCTATTTCTATCCATTTTGTCACAAATGGCAAGCTATCTTTTTATGGGTGAGTAGTATTCTATGTGTGTGTGTGTGTGTGTGTGTGTATCCATACATATATGTACATCCTCCATATCTATATGGAATATGCGTATGTGTATATATATATGTAATATTCCACGTGTGTGTGTGTATATGTATATCCATGCATATATATATTGTGCTTGGATATGCACTCTATATCTCTTCATCTAGTAAAGCACACTTGAATTTTCACCATTGTAAATAATGCTGCAATAAACATAGAGGGAAGATACCTTTTGAATTAGTGTTTTTGTTTTCTTTAGGTCAGTGTCCAATAGTGGAATTACTAAATTATATAGTATTTCTATTTTTAATATTTTGAGGAAACTCCATAAAATTTTCCACAGTGGTTGTACTAATTTACATTCCTGCAACAGTGTCTGGTAATTCCCTTCATTCCACATCCTCACCAACACTTGTTTTTTATCTTTTTGATACTAGCCTTTCTGACCAGTGTGAGATGATAATCTCATTGTGTTTTCTTATATACATTTCTTCCATGAGTAGTAATGTTGAACGTATATTCCTATCTGTTCATCTTCTGCATGTTTTGTTAGTCTCTTTGTTTTTGAGTTATGTCTATTGAGGTTCTCTGCTCATTTTTTAATTTTGTTTTGTTTATTGGTGTTGAGGTGTATAAGTTCTTTATACATTTTCTATATTAACCTCTTTTTAAATATATCATTTGCAAATGTCTTCTCCCATTTACTGGGTTGCTTTGTTGTTTAGTTTATGGTTTTCTTCACTGTGCAAAACGTTTTTATTTTGGTATAGACTCAATATTTTGGTTTTGGTGTTTTTTGTTTTTTGTTTTGTTTTGTTTTTTTGCTTTAGTTTCCCTTGGCTGGAGAGACATATTCATAAATATGCTGCTGATGGAAATGTCCAAGAAATTACTGCATATATTTTTAGATGTTTTATGGTTTCATTTCTCATATTTAGGTCTTTAGTCCACTTTGAGTTTATTTTGGGGTATGGTATAAAAAGTTGTCCAATTTCATTCTTTTATACGTAGCTGTGCCATTTCCCCAAAACCATTTGTTGAAAAGATTCTTTTCCCTTTGATTATTTTTGCCTCATTTGTTGTGCATTAATTGACCATGTATGTGTGGGTTTATTCTGAGCTTTCAATTCTGTTCTGTTGATCTAGTGTCCATTTTTGTTCCAATACCATACTGTGCTGACTACTGTTGCTTTGTAGTGTAACTTGAAACCTTGTGATACCTCTAGCTTTGTTTTTCTTTTTTGGGACAGTTTTGCTATTGGGGATCTTTTGTGGTTCTATACAAATTTTAGACTTTCTTATTTCACTTCTGTGAAATTTACTGTTGGTATTCTGATAGGGATTGCATTCAATCTGTACATTGTCATGCATCTTATGGACATTTTAACAGTATTTGTTTTTCCAATTCATGGGCATGGACTATCATTCCATTGGTTGCTTCATCTTGAATTTCTGTCATCAATATTTTACAGTTTTTAGAAAATAGGTTTTCACCTCCTCAGTTAAGTGTATTCCCAGATATTTTACAATATTTCATGCAATTGCAAATGGGATTGTTTTTGTAATTTCTCTTTCTGCTGCTTTATTATCAGTTTATAGAAATTCAATGGTATCTGTACATTGTTTTTGTATCCTGTAAATTTACTGAATTCATGGATCCTTTCTAGCAGTTTTTTGGTAGAGTCTTTAGGGTTGTCTATATATAGTATCATGTCATCTGCACATAATGAAAGCTTTACTTCTTCCTTACCAATTTGGATGTCTTTTATTCCATTTTCTTTTCTGATTGTTGTAGCTAGGACTTCCAGTACTATGTTGAATAAAAGTGGTGAGAATAGACAGTCTTAGCTTATTCCTGACCTTAAGGGAAATGCTCTCAGGTTTTTGCAACTGAATAGGATGTTCATTGCAGATTCTTCATCGATGGCCTTTATTATATTGAGATTTGTTTCCCCCAACCTACACTGTTGAAGGTTTTTTTTTTTATCATGAATAACTCTTGTACTTTGTAAAATGATTTTTCTGTATCTACTGACATGATCATGTTATCCTTTCTCTTATGGATGAGATGTATTACATTGATTTTCTTTGAGTGATTTGCAAATATAGACTTGCAAATATTTAAGTTTGCAAATATTGATTTGCAAATATTTACTCTGTACAAGAGAATAAATCCCACTTGATTATGGTGAGTGATTTTTGTAATCTATTGCTGGGTTCAGCTTGCTAATATTTTGTTGAAAATTTTTGCTTCTATGTTTATCAGAATTATTACCCTGTAGTTCTTTTGTTTTGTAACACCTTTGTCTAGTTTTGACATCAGGGTAATTCTGGCTTCATAGAATGAATTTGGAAATTTTCCTTTTTTTCTTATTTTTTGTGGAATCATTTAAAAAGAAGAGTTATTAACTCTGCTTTAAATGTTTGCTAGAATTCACCTATGAAGCTGTCTGTTCCTGGATTTCTGTTTTTGGGGAGTTTTGATTACTCATTTTATTTCCATGCTGGTAATCTCTCCCTCTTCAGATTTTCTATCTTCTCCTGATTCAGTTTGGAAGGTTACATGTTTCTAGGACTTCATCCATTTCTTTTAGGTTATCCAATTTTTTGGCATATAATTTTTCATAATACTGTCTTACAATCCTCAGTATTCCTGTGGTGTCACTTGCTGTTCCTCCTCTTTCATTTTTGATACTGTTTGTGTGAATCCCCTCCTGTCTTTTGTTTGTTTGTATTTGTTTTTATTTTTTAATTAATCAAATAATTAATTAATTTTTTAATTATGTTCAGTTAGCTGCTGTATAGTACATAATTAGTTCTTGATGTAGTGTTCAATGATTCATTAGTTATGTATAATACTCAGTCCTTATCACAGCATGTGCCTTCCTCAATACCCATCACCCTGTTACCCCCTGCTCCACTCTACTCCCCTCTGAAGCCCCAAGATTTTTTTTCTTTGGGCCCATAATTTCTTATGGTTCTTCTCCCTCTCTGATTTCTCCCCCTTTGGATTTCCCTCCCTTTCCCTATGGTCCTCCATGCTATTGCTTATGTTCCATATATGAGTGAAACCATATGATAATTATCTTTCTCTGTTTGACTTGCTTCACTTAACATAATCCCCTCCAGTTCCAACCATGTCAGTGCAAATGGTGGGTATTCATTGTTCCTGATGGCTGAGTAATATTCCACTGTGTATAAGTACCACATCTTTATCCATTCATCTGTTGAAAGGCACCTTGGCTCCTTCCACTGTTTGGGTATTGTGGACATTCCTGCTATGAACATGTGCCCCTTATTTTCACCACATCTGTATCCTTGGAGTAAATACTCAGTAGTGCAATTGTTGGGTAGCTCTATTCTTAACATCTTGAGGAACCTCCATTCTGTCTTCCAATGTGGCTGTCCCAACTTGCATTCCCACCAAAAGTACAAGAGGCTTCCCCTTTCTCCACATCCTCCCAACACTTGTTGTTTCCTGTTTTGTTAATTTTTGTCATTCTAACTGGTGTAAGGTGGTATCTTATTTTGGTTTTGTTTGTTTTTTGATGAGTCTAGCTAGGGGGTCATCAATTTTGTGGGCCTTTATAGCAGCAGCTCCTGGTTTCAATGATTTGTGCTATTGGTTTTCCAATTTCTATTTCATTTATTTCTGCTTTAATCTTTCCTATTTTTTTCCTTCTGTTGGCTTTAGACTTCTTTTGTTGTTCCATTTCTAGCTCCTTTATGTGTAAATTTAGGTTTACTTGAGAATTTTCCTGCTTCTTGAGATAGACCTGTATAGCTCTAAACTTAATTCTCAGAACTACTTTTGTGGCCTACCAAATATTTTGGATCATTGTGTATTTACTTTCATTTGTCTCCATGTATTTTTTTATTTCCTCTTTGTCTTTTCATTGAACCTTTCATTGTATAGTAATATTAACTAACTTCCATGTACTTGTGCTCTTTCTGGCGTTTTTTCTTGTAGGTGATTTTTAGTTTCATTGCATTGTGGTCAGAACAGATGTATGTTATGTCTTCAATTTTTTAAAAATTTTTTATTTTTTTAATTTCTTTTCAGTGTAACAGAATTTATATTACAACTTGTTGAGGTTTGTCTTGTGGCCTAATATGTGATTATCCTGGAGAATTTTTCATGCCAAAAACATAAAAAGAATGCTGCTGTTTTATGAGAGAATATATCTGTTAGATTTTTCTGGTTCCCTGTGTCATTCAAAGCTACTATTTTCTTGTTGATTTTGAGTTTTGATGATCTGTCCATTGATGTAAATGGGGTGTTAAATTCACCTACTATTATTATATTGCTATCAATTAATTCCTGTGTGTTTGTTATTAGCTGCTTTATATATTTGGGTTCTCCAATGTAGATGTTAGGTGCATAAATATTTACAGTTCTTATATCTTCTTTTTGAATTATTTTGTTTATGATAATGTAGCATCCTTGTTGGGACACTTGGGAGGCTCAGTCAGTTAAGCATGTGCCTTCAGCTCAGGTCATGATCCCAGGGTCCTGGGATTGAGCCCCGCATTGGGCCCCTGCTCAGCAGGGAGTTTGCTTCTCCCTCTTCCTCTGCCCATCTTTCTCTCTCACTTTCTGTCTTTCAAATAAATAAATAAAGTCTTTAAAAAAATAACATCCTTCTTTGTCTCTTACTACATTTTTTTAATTTTAAATTCTATTTTGTATGTTATAAGTATTGTTACTCACCTTTCTTTTTGCATCCATTTCTATGATAAATGCTTCTCCATCCTTTCACTTTCATCATGCATGTGTCTTTAGGTATGAAATGAGTTTCCCATAGACAGCATACAGATGAGTTTTGCTTCTCTATCCATCTGTCCCCTTTATGTCTACTGATTGGAACATTTAGTCCATTTATATTCAAAGTAGTTAATGAAACCAGAAGCAAGTTCTCTGGGCACAAAATTCACAATATGTGCAGATTAAACAACACTCTTCTGAAGAACCGAAAGAATTAAACAACATTCTCCTAATGGGCCAAGAGGAATCAAAATGTAAATAAAAAAGTATCTTGACACAAGCAAAAATGGGCACACAACATATGTATAAGTTAGAGCAAAAGCAGTCCAAAGAGAGAAGTTTAGAGTAATAAATCTGTACACCTAGAAAAAAAAGGTAATATCTCAAATAAGTAGCCTAACTTTACACTTCAAGAAATAGAACAAGAGAAAACTAAGCCAAGAACAAGCAGAAGGAAAAAGATCAATATCAGAGCAGAAATAAAGGAATTAAAGACAAAAACATAATAGAAAATATTGATGAAACCAAGAGATAGTTTTTTAAAATGATAAACAAAATGGGCAAATCTTTAGCTAGCCAGAAGAAAAAAGAGGACACACAAAAATCAAATTGGAAAAAACTGATAAATGAAAATACAAAGGATCTTATATGTCAACCGATTGGATTACCTAGAAGAAATGCATAAATTCCTAGAAACATAGAACTACTAAGACGGACTCAGGGACAATTTTTTTTTCAGTGACAAATTTTTTAAAAGTCTAAGTAGATAGGTAATGATGAAGATTGAATTAGTAATCAAGTCTCTCAATAAAAAATAACCCAGGACTAGGGGCGCCTGGGTGGCCCAGTAGGTTAAAGCCTCTGCCTTCGGCTCAGGTCATGATCTCAGGGTCCTGGGATCGAGCCCCGCATCTGGCTTCCTGATCAGTGGGGAGACTGCTTCCTTCTCTCTGCCTGCCTCTCTTCCTACTTGTGGTCTCTCTCTGTCAAATAAATAAAATCTTAAAAATAACCCAGGAATAGATTGCTTCACTGGTAATTCTACCAAACTTTGAAAGAAGAATTAATACCATTTCTTTTCAATCTCTTCCAAAGAATTGAATACCAGGAAACATATACAAACTTATTTTAAAAGACCAGCATTATTACCCTGGGACTAAAGCCAGACAAAGACACTAGAAGAAAGAAAAATTACAAGCCAAAATCCTTAACAAGCATAAATAATCAATTTTTTAAACAAAATGCTAGCAAATTTAATTCAACAGCAAATCAAAAGGATCATACAACAATAATAACAAATGGGACCTAACTCTGGGATGCAAGCATAATTTCACATGAACAAATCAATATATATAAGACACCACATAAGTCAAGTAAGAGGTACAAATCATATGGGTACCTCTGTGGAGGCAAAAAAAAATTTTTTTTGAAGAAAATTAAATGCTATTTCATGATAAAAATGCTCAATAAGTTGTGCATGGAAAGAAGGTAACTCAACATAATAAAAGCCACATAGGACAAACCCACAGTTAAACATAATATGTAACAGCAAAAATTAGAAATCTTTTCCTCTAAGTTTAGGAATGAGACAAGGATACTACTCACACCAATTATACTCAAAATAGTACTGGAAGTTCTAGCCATAGCAATGAAATAAACCTACAAGCAAAAAGATAGGAAAGGCATCCAAAACATAAAGGAAGAAGTAAACCCTAAAGACCCCACCAAAAACTTTTAGAAATAATAAATAAATTCAGTAAAGTTTGAAGAGATAAAATGATTATACAAAAACCCTTTGCATTTCTGTACACTAAAAATCAACTAGCTGAAATACAAATCTAGATAATAATTCCAGTTACAATTGCATTGAAAAATAAATAAAATACCACTCATAGAAAAATGGATGCAGAAGATGTGGCATATGTATAAACCATGGATAGATAGCCATCTGGAGGAAGGTCAAGATGGAGGAGAAGTAGGAGACCCTGTTCCAACCAGTCCCCCAAATTGAGCTAAATATCTACCCGAACACTCTGAACATCCATGAAATCAGCCTGAGATGTAAGATTATATACTTCTAGATCTCTACTGGAGCAGAGGATCATCAGTGGAGAGGTCAATGGAGTGGGAGCACTTGGACTGATATCAGAGGATAAACAGAAGGGGGAGGGAGCCACCAGAAGTGACATTGAAAAGTAATACCCCAATACAAAAGTGCCCTGTGCTTGGGGACCAGCATTAACTTGGAGTCTAATTAAAAGCACCCAAAAAGAGCAGAGGGTCTTAAGGGGCAATTGGTGGAATCGGGCAGCCACAGACATGGACATAAACCCACAGTCCCAGGGTGGCCACAGCCAATGCCCACCCATATCTGAGAAAGCCTGGCGGGAGCTCCAGTTGGTAGCCCCTGAGCCCATGGCTTTCTGCTGCTTGCCCTACCGTTCAGACTGCATGAACCCCTGCCCACACCTCAATGAGCCTGGCTCAGGCTCCTGCCAGAGGTTCCTGAACAAGCAGTCTTCTGTGACCTGCACCACTGCCGGGTCATGGGCATGGACCCCAGAGAGCAGTCCCGGCAATGGCATCTGCCAGCATTGGATTCACCCAGACCAATATTGCTTGCAGTTTTAGTGGCACTGGGGTGCAGAGACAAGCGGGGGTCGCGGGTGACCACTGACACAGTGGCTGGGAGTGCACACCACCTGTGGGAGTTCATGGTATTCAGCAGAGTTTGCAGAGGGGGAGTCAGTGTGTTCTAGACAATTCAGAGGAGAGGAGACTGAGGCTTCTCTCTGAGGCCAAGGGCTGGGTGTAGACAGTTTACTTTGCACTAACTCTCTGGAAAGCCACAAAAAGCCACCAAAGAACAAATACTCCAGAGAACAAAAGCCTGAAAAACTGGTTTCCACAGAGCCCAGACTCTTGATAGGGGGCAGGGCAACTCAGCCCAAGCGAGATTGACTGAAAAACAACGTGTCAGGCCCCTCCCTCAGAAGATAAACCAAAAGAAAGGAGGACAACCACCACACTGTCCCCATAAAACTGTAAAACCCCAACAGCAAGGGAAAACAGTTTATTAAGCCCCCAGTATGGCCCCAAAACCTGTGTATTTCAATAGAAAAGAAAAAAGAAAAAAAGAATCTGATTAAAAGATTCACAGAGGATCTGAAGAGATATTTTTCTAAAGAAGATTTATACCGATGGTCTACAGGTACATAAAAAGATCCTCAACATCACCATTGTTCAGGAAAATGCAAATCAAAACCACAATGAAATACTGTCTCACACATTTTAGAATGACTACTATCAAAAAGACTAGAAATAATAAGCATTGGCAAGAATGTGGAGAAAAGGGAATTCTTGTGCACTATTGGCAGGAATGTGAATTGATGCAGCCACTGTGGAAAACATATGAGATTTCCTCAAAAATAGTAAAAATAGAACTAACATATGATACAGGAACTCCTGTTCTGGGTATTCAACCAAAGATAATGAAAAACATTAACTTGAAAAGGCACTTACACACCTCCATGTTCATTGTACCATTTTTGTAATAGCCAAGATATTAAAACAACCTAAGTGTTCATCAATGGATCAATAGATAAAGAAACTGTGTATATATCTATATAGACATATGTAGATATATAAAGATATATATAATTTGTGGTATATATAAATGCAGTATATATTTATGTGTGTATATGTGTACATACATATCTATATGTGTGTATGTATATAATGTGCACATATATATACACATATATGTATGTATATAATAGAATACTATTCAGCTATAAAAAATAATAACTGTCATTTGCAACACCATGGTTGCATGGACCTTGGTTGCTTCAGCTAAGTGAAATAGATCAGACAGAGAAAAAAATACCATGTGATCTCAAATGATCTAAACAACAAAACAAAACAATTTTTTTAAAAAGCTCATGAGAACATTAGAGAACAGATTGGTAGTTGCTGCTGGGTGAGGCATAAAATTAAAGAGGTAAAAGGTATAATTAAGTCTATTTCTCACTTTGACTCTCTAGCTCTCATTTTTTCCCTTTGTTTTGTTTCTTAAATTCCACATATAAGTGAAATCATATAGTATTTGTTTTCCTCTGACATATTTTTATTAGCATGATTAGCCATTGTGAGTTAATTTCATAGTTTGGCTATTGTAGATATTGCTGCTTTAAATATAGGTGATTATGTATCCCTTTGACTTAGTATTTTTGTATTCTGTGGGTAAATGCCTAGTAGTACAACTGCTGGGTTTATTTTTAACTTTTTGAGGAACCTCCGTACTGTTTTCCACAGTGGTTTTACCAGTTTCCATTCTGACCAATAGTGCAGGAGGGTTCCTTTTCCTGACATCCTCACCAACACCCACTGTTTCTTGTGTTGTTGATTTTAGCCATTCTGACAGGAGTGAGGTTATACCTCTTTGTGGCTAGGACTTCCAATTGATTTGTATTTTCCTGATGATGAACAATATTGAGCATCTTTTCACATGTCAATTGGCAATCTGTATTTCTTCTTTGGAAAAACTATTCATGCCTTCTGCCCATTTTTAATTAGATTATTGTTTTTTGATGTTCAGTTTAATAAGTTCTTTATATATTTTGGGTATTAACCCTTAATGAAGTAAGTTATTTGCAAATATCTTCTCCCATTCTGTAGGTTGCTTTTCATTTTATTTTGTTGAAGTCCCAAATGTTGATTTTTCTTTTGTTTCCTTTGCTTCAGGAGACATATTTAGTAAGAAGTTGTTATGGCCAATGTTAAAGTGGTTATTGCCTGTGTTTTCATATAGAATTCCTATGGTTTCTTGTCTCACAATTAGGTCTTTCACCTATTTTGAGTTTATTTTTGTTTATGGTGTAAGAAAATGGTCCAGTTTCTTTCTTCTGTATATTGCTAGTCCAGTTTTCCCAACCACGTTTTTTTTTTTAAAGATTGTATTTGTTTATTTGACAGACAGAGATCACAAGCAAGCAGAGGGGCAGGCAGAGAGAGAGGAAGGGAAGCAGGCTCCCTGCCAAGCAGAGAGCCTGATGCGGGGCCTGATCCCAGGACCCTGGGATCATGACCTGAGCCGAAGGCAGAGGCTTAACCCTCTGAGCCACTCAGGTGCCCCCCAACCACATTTTTTGAAAAGACTGTCCTTCCCATTAGCAGTTCTCTCCTGCTTTGTCAAATATCAATTGACTACACAGTTGTGGGTTCACTTTTGTGTTTTGTATTCTGTGTCATTGATCTCCACATCTATTTTTGTGCCAGTGCCATACTGTTTAGGGCATCACAGCTTTGTAATATAACTTGAAGTCCAGAATTGTGATGCCTCCTCCAGCTTTGCTTTTCTTTCTCAAGGTTACTTTGGATATTTGGGATTTCTTCTAGTTCCATACAAATTTTAGGATTGTTGTCTTTTTGTGAAAAATGCTCATGATATTTGATAGGGATTGCATAAAATGTGTCAATCGCTTTGGGTAGTATAGACATTTTAACAATAATTGTTTTTCTGGTCCCTTAATATGGAATGTCTTTCCATTTCTTTGTGTCATCTTCAATTTCTTTCATCATTGTTTTATAGATTTTAGAGCACAGATCTTACTACTTTGGTTTGGTTATTCCTAGGTATCTTATGGTTTTGGGTGCAATTATAAATGGGATCAATTCCTTGATTTTTCTTTCTACTGCTTCATTATTGGTGGACAGAAATATAACAGATTTCTGTACATTGATTTTGTATCCTGCAGCTTTACTGAATTTGTGCATCAATTCTAAGGACTTTTTGATGGAGTCTTTTGGGTTTTCTATATAGAGTATCATGTCTTCTGCAAACAGTGAAAGTTTTACTTCTTCCTTGTTGATTTGGATGCCTTTTGTTTTTCTTTTATGCTGTCTGATTGTTGTGTCTAGGACCTCCAATACTATGTTAATTAACTGGTTAGAGTGGACATCCCTGTTTTGTTCCTGACTATAGAGGAGAAGCCTTTTTTTTTTAATTTTTTAAAGATTTTATTTATTTATTTGTTAGAGAGAGAGAGAGCGAGCATAGGCAGAGTGGTAGGCAGAGGCAGAGGGAGGAACAGGCTCCCTGCCAAGCAAGGAGCCCAATGTGGAACTTGATCCCAGGATGCTGGAATTGTGACCTGAGCCGAAGGCAGCCGCTTAACCACCCAGGTGTCCCAGCAGTGGGTTTTTTATATTTGGCCTTTATTTTGTAGAGATATGTTCCCTCTACTCTTACTCTGTTGAGAGTTTTTATCATGTATGGATGTTATACTTCGCTAAATACCTTTTCTTCAACTATTATTATTATCTTTTGTCTCATTAATGTGGTGTATCACATTGATTGATTTGCAAATATTGAACCACACTTGGAACCCAGGAATAAATCCCAGTTGATCATGATGAATGATTCTTTTAATTTACTTTTGGATTCCATATGTTAGTATTCCACTGAAAATTTTTGTATCCATATTGATCAAGGATATTGTCCTATAGTTCTCTTTTCTAGTAGAGTCTTTATCTGGTTCTGGTATCAAAGTAATGGTGGCCTCATAAAATGAATTTGGGAGTTTTCTGTCCTTTTCTATTTTTTGGAATAGTTTGAGAAGAATAGGTATTAACTCTTCTTTAAATGTTTGGTAGAATTCACTTGTAAGCCCTCTGGCCCTGGACTTTTGTTTGTTGGGAAATTTTTTTACTACTGGTTCAATTTTTTTGCAGGCTATTGGTCTTCTCGAGTTGTCTATTTCTTTGTGTAAGCCTGATGATTCACAGACCTGTACCCTTGGGGCAAATAATACATTATATGTTAATAAAAATTTTTCCTATTTCTTTCTGTTTCAATTTTAGTAGTTTATACATTTCTAGGAATTTATCCATTTCTTCCAGTCTAATTTTTTAGTGTATAGTTTTTCATAATCTCCTATAATTGTATTTGTGTGGTCCCAGTTGTTATTTCTCCTCTCTCATTTGTTATTTTACTTATGTGGGTCCTTTTTCTTTTCTTCTGATTAGCCCGGCTAGTGGTTTACCAATTTTATTAATTTTTTTTTTCAGAGAACAAGCTCCTGGTTTCATTGACCTGTTCTATTGTAGGGTTTTTTGGTTTGCTTTTGTTTTTGCTTTGTTTAGTTGTTTTTAGTTTCTATATAATTTATTTCTGTTCAAAATGTTTATTATTTCCCTTCCTCTGCTGGCTTTAGGCTGTATCTTAATTGTGGGACCATTGTGTTTTTATTTTAATTGTTTCTATGTATTTTAATTTATTTCTTCTATTCTATTTTCTATATATTTCTATATATTTTATATTCTGTTGTTTTCCTAGTTGACCCATTCATTGTTTAGTAGCAGTTGTTTAGCCTTTATGTATTTGTAGTCTTTCTAAATTTTTTTTTTTTTTGTGGTTGACTTCAAGTTTCCTAGTGTTGTGGTCAAAAAAGATGAATAATATGATAGTATTTTGTTTGCTTGTATTTCTGAGGCCTGATCTGTGGCCTAACATGGGATCTATTCTGGAGGATGCCCCACTTGCACTTGAAAAGAACATGTATTCTGCTGTTTAGGATGGAATGTTCTGAATATATCTGTTAAGTCCATCTGGTCCAGCATGTCATTCAAAGCAATTGTTTCTTTTATTTATTTATTTATTTATTTATTTATTTATTCATTTATTTTACTAAGTTCAATTAGCCAACATACAGTACATCATTAGTTTTTGATGTAGTGCTCAATGATGCATAAGTTGCATATAACACCCAGTGCTCATCAGATCATGTGCCCTCCTCACAGCCATTGTTTCTTTGTTGATTTTCCTTTTAGATGATCTGTCCATTGACATAAGTGGGGGGTTAAGTCCCTTAATATTATTGTATTGTTATCAGTGAGTTCCTTTATGTTTTTATTAACTTTTTATATATTTGAGTGCTCCCTAGTTTGGAGCATGAATATTTACAGTTGTTAGATTTTCTTGTTGGATTTTCCCTTTATTATGATATAGCGCCTTCATCTTTTGTTACAGTCTTTGACTTAAAGTCTAGTTTGTTCAATATAATTATCGCTATTCCAGCTTTCTCTTGATGTTCATTTGTATCATAAATATTCCTCCATTCCCTCCCTTTCAATCCGCGGTGTCTTTAGGTCTAGAGTGAGTATCTTGTAGGCAGCATATAAATGGGTCTTGTGTCTCTATCCATTGTGACACCCTTTATACCACAAGTTCTTTACCCATTCATCAATTGATGGGTACTTGAGCTGTTTCCAGCTCTTGGATATTGTAAATAATGGGGTGCTATAAATATAGGGGTGCATATATCCCTTTGAATTAGTGTTTCTGTACTCTTGGGGCAAATTCCCAGTAGTGTGATTACAGATAGTAAAGTAGTTCTATTTTTCAATTTTTGAGAAACCTCCAAACGGTTTTCCACAATGGCCTCAACAGTTCGCATTCTTACAAACAACACAGGAGGGTTCCTTTTTCTCCACATCCTCAGAAACACTTTTTGTTTCTAGTGTTTTTTGATTTTAGACATTCCGACATGTGTGAGGTGATATTTCATTGTAGTTTTGATTTGTATTTCCCTGATGCTAAGTGATGATGAGCATCTTTTCATGTGTCTCTTGCTCATCTGGATGTGTTCTTTGGAGAAATGTCTGTTCATGTCTTCTGCACATTTTTTAGTTGGGTTATTTGTTTTATTGGATGTTGAGTTTTGTATTTTTATGTATATTTTGGATATTATGTATATTTTTATGTAGATATGTCATCTACAAATATCTTCTCACATTCCATAATTTGCCTTTTGTTTTGTTATTTCCTTTGGTGTGGTGCAGCAACTTTTTATATTGATGTAGTCTCAGTAGTTTATTTTTGCTTTTGTTTCTCTTGCCTCAAGAGAGATATCTTGAAAGAAGTTGCTACAACTAATTGTACTCATATGTGGAATTTGAGAAAGAAAACAAACAAGCAAAGGGGAAAAGAGAGAGAGAGAGAGAAAGCACAAGCATGAGAGCAAGAAACACTTAATTATGGAGAACAATTGATGGTTACCAGAGAGGAAGGGGAATGGGTTAAATAAGTGATGGAGATTAAGGAATGTACTTTTGAAAACAAGCACAGGGTGATGTGAGTTACTATATTGAATTATTACATTCTATACCTTAAGCTAATATAACACTGTATGTAACTAACTGGAATTAAAATAAAACTTAAAAAAATAATAAAACCAGTAGTGTGTGCATAATGATTATTTGTATGAATATGCAACAGTTTGAAACAATAAATCCATACTTTTGGGACTTTTTAAAAACAGTGATAAAAGGTACAAACAAGAATCATAAAATAAATGAGTTTGGGGGTGTAATTTGCAGCATAGTAACTATAGTTGATTAACTGTATTGCATATTGAAAATTGCTAAAAAAAATAGAACTTAAAAGTCCTCATCTCAAGAAAAAAAATTTGTAACTGTATATGGAGAGCTATGACAACTAGACTTGTTTTAGTGATCATTTTGTCATATATACAAATATCAAATCATTATTTTTCACCTGGAACTAAAATAAACTTATATATTAATTATACCTCAATTTAAAATACAAAATGAAGATATCCCCAAATATTTGGAAAATAAAAGACTTCTAAATATGCAAAGGAGGAAGTCACAAAGGAAATCAAAACATATATTGACAAAAAAAATTTTTTTTAAACCATATTGACTAATTAAAAATAAATATGCCACATATCAAAATTTATTATGAAACTAAAGTAGTGCTTAGAGGAACTTTATAACATTATGTGTCAAAATTACAAAAGAAGAAGACATAAAATCAGAAACCTACATTTCCACATTAAGTCTAGAGAGCAAAGAGTAAGTGAAAATGAAAAAAAGAATAAAGAAAGAAATAATAAAGATGAAAGCAGAAATTAATGGAGCATAAAACAAAAACAATGCAGAAAAGCAATGAAATGAAAAGTCAGCTGCTTGAAATGATCAATAAATTTTATTAACTTCTAGTCAGTCTAAAAAAAGAAACAAGAGAGAAGGCAAAAATTATCAATACAACAAGTGAAATTGGGACATCAATACTGCTCCCATGGATATTAAAAGGATAATAAGGATGTAGACCCAGGTTTGTTTTTTTTTTTACATTTTCCCCGATGCTTCAAAAGACATATTTACAAAGAAGTTGCTTTCTGTGTTCTTTTCTAGGATTTTGATGGTTTCCTGTCTTACATTTAGGTCTTTCATCCATTTTGAATTTATTTTTGTGTATGGTGTAAGAAAGCAGTCCACTTTCATTCTCTTGCATGTTGCTGTCCAGTTTTCCCAACACCATTTGTTGAGACTTTTTCCCATTGAATATTCTTTCCTGCTTTGTCAAAGATTGACCATATAGTTCTGGGTTCATTTCTGGGTTTTCCATTCTGTTCCATTGATCTAAGTGTCTATATGTGTTCCAGTACCACACTGTTTTGATTACTACACCTTTGTAATATAGCCCAAAGTCTGGAATTGTGATGCCTTCCAGTTTTCTTTTCTTTTTCAAGATTGCTTTGGCTATTTGCAGTCTTTTCTGTTTCTATACAAATTTTAGGATTGTTTGCATATTTCTGTGAAAAATGTTGTTGATATTTTGATAGAGATTGCACTAAATGTGGATTGTTATGGGCTGTACAGACATTTTAACAATATTTGCTTTTCAGATCCATTAGTATGGAATGTCTTTCCTTTTCTTTGTGTCATCTTCAATTTCCTTCATCATTGTTTTGTAGATTTCAGAGTACAGATTTTTCACCTCTTTGTTTAAGTTTATTCCTAAGTATTTTACTATTTTTGGTGTAATTTTAAATGGGGTTGTTTTCTTAATTTCTCCTTCTACTACTTCATTATTAGTGTAACTAAATGCAACAGATTTCTGTACACTTGATTTTATACCCTGTGACTTCACTGAATTTGTTGTTCTAGTATTTTTTTGGTGGAGGCTTTTGATTTTTTCTATATAGTATCATATCATCTGCAAATCCTGACAGTTTTACATCTTCCCTACTAATTCAGAATGGCTAAAATAAATAATATAAGAATGAATAGGTGTTGGCAAGAATATGGAAAAAGGCAAACCCTCTTGCACTATTGGTGGGAATGCAAACTGGTGCAGCCACTCTGGAAAACAGTATGGAGGTAACTCAAAAAGTGAAAAATAGATGTACCTTATCATCCAGCAATTGCATTACTGGGTCTTTACCCCCAAAATACAAAAATACTAATCCAAATTTTAGATCCAAGGAAATAATCTTAAAAGCAGTGAGGGGGAAGAGATTTCTTATGTACAGAGAGAGGAATATCAGAATAACATCATATATCAGAATATCATCCACAGAGATCTGGAAAACCAGAAAGGGCTAGCAAGACACATTCAGGATACTTAATGAGAAGAACATGCAGCCAAGGATACTTTATCCAGCAAGGCTGTCATTCAGAATGGCTAGAGAGACAGGAGCTTCCAAGACTGGTAGACACTGAAAGAATGTGTGACCACCAAGCCGGCCCTGCAAAAAATGTTAAGGGGATCCTATAAAAAGAAGAAATACCCTCAAGAGTAATATAGACCAGAAATTTACAGAGACAATCTATAGAAACAAGGACCTCACAGGCAACATGATAGCCATAAAATCATATCTTTCAATAATCACTCTCAACATGAATGGCCTAAATGATCCCATGAAAAGGCACAAGGTTACAGATGGTATAAAAAGACATGACCCATCCATATGCTGTCTACAAGAGACTCATTTTGAACTTCCAGATATATCCAGACTGAAAGTGAGGGAATGGAGGCCATTCCCTCATTCATGCCAACAGACCTCAAAAGAAAGTAGCGATAGCAATTCTCATATCAGACAAATTAGATTTTAAACTAAAGAGTGTATGTAGTAAGAGATACAGAAGGACACTATATCCTACATAAAGAGTCTATTCAACAAGAAGATCTAACAATTGTAAACATCTATACCCCCAACATTGGAGCAGCCAACTAGATAAGCCAAATGTTAACCAAAATACAGAAACATACTGATAATAATACTCTAATATAAGAGACCTCAATACTCCACTCTCAACAATAGACAGATTATTTAAGCAAAAGATCAATGAAGAAAGAAGAGCTTTGAATGACACACGGGACCAGGACTTCATAGATATATACAGAACATTTCACGCTAAAACAACAGACCACTCCTTCTTCTCAAGTACTCATGGAAATTTCTCCAGAATAGACCACATTCTGGGTCACAGATCAGGGCTTAGCTGATACCAAAAGACTGAGATTATCCCCTGGATATTCTCAGACCACACTGATTTGAAACTGAAACTCAATCACAAGGAAATGGAAGCTAAAGACCATACTGCTTTAGATGTTTGGTCAACCCGGAAATCAAAGAAGAACTTAAACAATTAAGGGAATCTAAATAAGAATAAAAACACATTGGTCCCAAACCTATGGGATACAGCAAAGGTAGTCCTAAGGGGGAAATACATAGCCATCCCAAGCCTCACTCAATGAAAACAGAAAAATCCCAAATACACAAACTAACTTTATACCTTAAAGAACTGGAGAAAGAACAAATAAAGCCTAAGCCAATGAGGAGAAGAGAAATAATAAAGATTAGAGCAGAGACCAATGAATTAGAAACCAGAAATACAGTACAGCAGATCAATGAAACTAGAAGATGTTTTTCTGAAAGAATTAATTAGATTGATAAAACACTGGCCAGACTTATCCAAAAGAAAGAAAAAAGGACCCAAATTAATAAATTATGAATGAAAGGGGAGAGATCAGGAAAAATACTAATGCAAAGGGATAGTGCACTATGATGTTTATAGCAGCATTATCTACATTAGCCAAATTATAGAAGCAGCCTAAGTTTCTACTGACTGATGAATAGCTAAAAAGATGAACGGATGATGTATAGACTATTACTAAGCCATAAAAAAGGATGAAATTTCACCATTTCTAATGACATGGATGGTGATACAGAGTATTTTGGTTAGTGAAATGAGCCAGTCAGAGAAAGACAAATACTATACGATTTCACATTTGTGGAAATGAAGAAATAAAACAAAAGAGCAAAGAGATAAAAAGAGAGGCAAACCTAGAACACACTCTTAGCTATAGAGAACAAACTGATAGTTGCCAGAAGGCAGGTGAATGGGAAGATTGGTAAAGTAAATGATGGGGATTCTAGAGTGCACTTGTTTTGATGAGCACAAGGTGTTGTATGAAAGTGTTGAACTGCTGTGTTATACATCTGAAACTAAAGTTATACTGTATATTCATTAACTGGAATTTAAATAAAAACTTGAAAAGAATACTAAGGCATAGTAAGAACTTTATGTTCACAAATTCAACAACTTAGACAAAATGAACTCATTCCTTGAAAGACACAAAGCACCAAAACTCACAGAAAAAGAGATAATATAAGAAGTTCTATGGCTATTAATTAAAACTTCTTCTAAGAAAGAAAGAAAATTGCAAGCCCATGTTTTTCACTAGTAAATTCTACCAAACATTTAAGGAAGAAATAATATTAAATTTACACAAGCTCTTCCAAAAGAGGAAGGCACTCCTTTCATCTTATTTCATGAGGCCAGTACACTCCAATATTAAACCAAACAAAATAAAACACAATTACAACAGTAGACTAAAGAAGCAACCCCATGGATATAAGTAGACTAAAGAAGCAACCCCGTGGATATAAGCACAATACTCAACTGTTATAAATGCAATTACAGCATGAAAGTGAAAAGGATGTCACATCACAACCAAGTGAGATTCACTCCAGGAATGCAAAGATCTTTGAATACTAGAAAAAATCCAATTACTGTAATTCATGGGATTAGCAGATGCAGTAAGAAATACCCTGTGACAATCTCAATAGATGCAGGAAAATATTTCAATAATACTATCCATTTACTGCAAAAAAATTTTCAGCAAACTAAGAATTAAACTTCCTTAACCTGACGAATACCATTCTTATTAACAAACAAAAACAAACAAACCAACCAAACAAAAACCCTCTACATATAATATCATTTCTTTTTTAAAAATTTTTATTTATTTGACAGACAGAGATCACAAGTAGGCAGAGAGAGAGGAGGAAGCAGGCTCCCCACTGAGCAGAGAGCCCAATGCAGGGCTCGATCCCAGGACCCTGGGATCATGACCTGAGCTGAAGGCAGAGACTTTAACCCACTTAGCCACCCAGGTGTCCCAATAATATCATCCTTAATCATGAAAGACTAAATGTTTTCTCCTAACACCAAGAAAGAGACAAGGATATCCTTTCTCACCATTGTATAATATATGCTACTTGAAATCTTTTTTTTTTAATTTTAATTTTTTTTATTTAAGCTTTTTTTATTTAAACATATAATGTAACCCCACCACTCTCTCCCAACCCCTCTCCCGCCTCCACCCCCCTCAGTTTGTTTTATGACATTAAGAGTCTCTTTTGGTTTATCTCCCTCCCAATCCCATCTTGTTTCATTTTTTCTTTTCCTACCACCTTAACCCCCACCCCCGTTGCACCTCCACTTCCTCATATCAAAAAAGTATACTTACTGGAAAGGAAGAGATAGAACTGCCTCTGTTCACAGGAGACATAATTGTTTGCATTAAAGAAAAAAATCCCCTGGGGTTATGGACATTAGGGAGGGTATGTGCTATGGTAAGTGCTGTGAAATGTGTAAACCTGGTGATTCACAGACCTGTACCCCTGGGGGTAAAAATATAAAAAAAAAAAATAGGGGTGCCTGGGTGACTCAGTGGGTTAAGCCTCTGCCTTCGGCTCAGGTCATGATCCCAGGGTCCTGGGATCGAGCCCCACATCGGGCTCTCTGCTCAGCAGGGAACCTGCTTCTCTTCCTCTCTGCCTGCCTCTCTGCCAACTTGTGATCTCTCTCTGTCAAATAAATAAATAAAATAAAATAAAATTTTAAAAATATATATATGTTTGCATTTTAAGAAAAAAAATCCTCAAAAGTCCAAAAAAGCTCCTAACTTAATAAGTGGGTGGAAGTGTTATAAAACACAAACCATTTTACCAAAGTATTCTTGTATTATAGCAATGGAGAATTGGAATTTGAAGTTTGAAAAAATAAAATTATAGTAGCACTAAATAAATAAAATTCCTCAGTATAAAGAACAAAATATGAGCAGAAGCTATACATTGAAAACCACAAAACATGATGTAAGACATAAAAGAAAATTGAAATATATGGAAATACAAAGTGTGTTCATAGATTGAAAGCATCACTAATGTGATGATGTCCATTATTTCCAATTATATTTGTAGATTCAAAACAATCCCAGTGAGGGGTTCCTGGGTGATTTAGTTGGTTAAGCATCCAACTCTTGATTTCAACGAGGTCATGATCTTGGAGTCATGGGATCAAGCCCTGCAATGAGCTCCACATCAAGGCTGGTGATGAGCTGCACATGGAGTCCATGGTCAGCACAGAGTCTGCTTTTCCCTCTCTCTACTCTCACTTGTGCTCTCTTTCTCTCTCAAATAGATATATAAAATCTTTTTTAAAAAACTTAATCAAAATCCCAGCAAGCTTTGGTCATAGATATAGACAAGCTATTGCTAAAATTATAGAGGGAAGACAAGGGAAACTGATAATTTTGAAGGATTGCTCCCTATTCTTACACTATTCTAAGACTTACCAGAAAATTGTTTTAATTGGGACATTGTGGTATTGAAGAAAGGAATAGATGTACACAGCAATGGAACAAAGTAGGACAGAAATTGACCTACATATGATCACACAATTTTTGACAACTTGTTAAAACAATTAAGTAGAGGGGCACCTGGGTGGCTCAGTGGGTTAAGCCTCTGCCTTTGGCTCAGGTCATGGTCTCAGGGTCCTGGGTTCAAGCCCGGCATCAGGCTCTCTGCTCAGTGGGGAGCCTGCTTCCTCCTCTCTCTCTGCCTGCTTCTCTGCTTACTTGTGATCTCTGTCTATCAAGTAAATAAAAAAAATAATAATAAAATTAAAAGAAACAATTAAGTAGAAAAAGACATTTCTTTTATAAAAAAAAATTACCAGGGAGGGGGTGACTGGGTGGATCAGTCTGTTAAGTGTCTGCCTTTGACTCACGTCATGATATCACTGTCCTGGGATTGAGCCTTGTGTCAGGCTCCCTGCTCAGCAGGGAGTCTGCTTCTTCCTCTCCCTCTGCTCCTCTCCCCTGCTTGTGCTCTCTCTCTCTCTCTCAAATAAATAATAAATTAAAACAATCTTTAAAAACTGTTATCATAACAAGTGAATACCCATAAGGTGGGAGGTGGAGATAAAGAACAAATTAATCAATATGTTCCATGGAGTGAGGGTTTGTGATGACAAATTTCTCTCTCCCTTGTAAATTTACCTGTGGCATGCATCCTAAAAATTCTGGTTTCCCATGGAACACTTTCACTGACCTATACTTTTGTTATGCAAATGTTAAATTGGCTCCTGACAAGGTCCTTGAGTAAATGAGTCAATCTTTATTTTGAGAGTAAAGGGAAATATTTTTGAGTGAGTTGCCAAGAGTCAGACTCCTAGAAAGCAGCACAACCACACTCTGTGCTTACACTCAGACAAATATCACTCTGTCCACATGGCATCACCATTTTGAGTTCAGACAGACACCTCAAGTCTTGGGAAAAATGAGGAAGAGCAAGTGATAAAAATAAGGTCTCAAGTCCAATCCCTCTTTTCCCATTTCCCAGCTCTGTGACTTTGAGCAAATGACTCAACAATTTGCGTTGAATTTGAAAAAAGTGGGTGATAAAAGTGTCACACCTCAGGTTGTTATGAGAGACAAATATGATAGGTATAGCCTGGCTCACAATTAGCTTCCAAGAAAACTAGTCTCATTACAATTACATGAGAGAAAAAGCATGCCTAGAGATCACCAAGGTTTCTCTCTTCCTTTCTTGATGATGACTCCCAGGAAGTGATTTCATTTTTCCTTTGCTATGCTGACTTAGGGCTGCTATAATAAGAGAGAGGCCCAGCTGACTTTGGAGCTGTGCTTTTCACATCACTGTTCCTATAATGTTCTACTTCAGAGAACCAATATATCATCTCACAGCCCGTGAACTGGACAGAATTTAGGACAGGGGTTGTTTTTTCATGGATCTAGATTGTACAAAGATTGCAGGATGCCTTCAGACAAAAGTGCTGATGATCATGGGTGAGAGGTTTCCCCTTCTCACTAATATCAACTCACCACCTCTAAATTCAGGTCATGAAAATGAGTTTTGTGTTCAAGGAGAGTTCTCAGGGGGACAAAAAGTTAAGGCCCAATGAGAGGGTAGTGAGGGCTACTGAATGACAAGAACTTACCCCATATGCCAACCATTATAGCACCTCCTGGAGGAGCTTCAAAAGCCCCCTCAATACAGGCTGGCTGAATCTTGGATGCTAACCTGATAAGGACCCTAAATCTCTCACAGTCGTTGATTGGCTGGCTCACAGGTCTTGATTTACAGTAACTCACAACTCTATCTCTTCCTCCCAGGCCCTAACACTTCTCTTCCTTCTAACAGGCCCATCTTTCACACTTTGCATTGCCAGGGGAATCATGAATGGCTAGCCAGGCACATGAACATTTTTCTCCACCCCGCAATGAGGCTGATAAAGCTAAATCACTAGAGTTAATGTATAGAATTGGAGAAGATATTTATAGATACAGTCCTTTATCAGATAAAGGACTAATACTGAAAATCTACAAAGAACTTATCAGACTCAATACCTCAAAAATTAAAAAAAAAATTCCAGTTAAGAAAGAGGCAGAAGACATGAACAGACATTTCTCCAAAGAAGACATACAAATGGCTAACAGACACATGAAAACTTCTCAACATCGCTCATTATCAGGGAAATAGAAGATGTGGCATATATATATGTATATATATATACATATATATATAATCAGCCATGAAAAAGAATGAAACCTTACCATTTGCAGTGATGTGGATGGAACTAGAGGGTATTATGCTAAGCAAAATAAGTCAGTCAGTGAAAGACAAATAACATGATTTCACTCATGTGGAATTTAAGAAAAAAACAGATGAACATAGGGGAAGAGAAGGAAAAATAAAATAAAATAAAAACAGAAGGAGGTAAACCATAAGAGACTCTTAACTATAGGAAACAAACTGAGGGCTACTGGAGGGGTGGTGGATGAGGGGGATGGAGTAAATGGATGATGGGCATTAAGGAGGCTACTTGTTACAAGCACTGGATGTTATGTGCAACTGATGAATCATTAAATTCTACCCCTGAAACTACTAATAAATACTACATTAAATGTTAACTAACTTGAATTTAAATAAAATCTTAAAAGAAAAAAAACCCAAAGCACTAAACGTATTCCCCTACTTCCACTTTCTGAGTCCTTCCTTCTCACAGGGGAAGATTCATTTGCCTGTCTCATCTGGAAACAAGGGAACTTTAAAACAAAACCCACTGCTGTGTGTGGTAACTCTTATCTTATCACAAGTGTCTCCCAAAGAGACTCATAGAAGACCCATCGGATTTGTCTTTTTGTGCCTTCCTCTTCTTTTTTTAAAAGATTTTATTTATTGTGGTCTGAGGATATTCAGGGAATAATCTCAATCTTTTGGTATGTGTTGAGCCCTGATTTGTGACCCAGTATGTGGTCTATTCTGGAGAAAGTTCCATGTGCATTGAAAATGAACTTTTGGGACTTTATCAAGATAAAATATTCTGTACAGAAAAGGAAACGGTCAATAAGACAAAGAGGCAACCCACAGAAAGAGAGAGGATATTCACAAATGACACTACAGACAAAGGGCTGATATCCAAGATATATAAAGAATTCCTCAAACTCAACATCCAAAAAACAGATAATCATGTCAAAAAATGGGCAGACATGAACAGACACTTCTCCAAAGAAGACATACAAATATGGCTAGCAGACACATGAAAAAATATTCATCATCATTAGCCATCAGAGAAATTCAAATCAAAACCATATTGTGATACCACCTTACACCAGTTAGAATGGCTAAAATTAACAGGACAGGAATCAACAAGTGTTGGAGAGGATGTGGAGAAAGGGGAATGCTCTTACAGTTGGTGGGAATGCAAGTTGGTACAGCCACTTTGGAAAACAGTGTGGATATTCTTCAAAAAATTAAAAACAGAGCTACCCTATGACCTGGCAATTGCACTACTGGGTATTTACTCCAAAGATACAGATGTAGTGAAAAGAAGGGCCATGTGGACCCCAATGTTCATAGCAGCAACAGCCACAATCACCAAACTGTGGAAAGAGCCAAGATGCCCTTCAAAAGATGAATGGATAAAGAAAATATGGTATATATATATACAATAGAATATTATGCAGCCATTACAAAGAATGACTACCCAACATTTGTATCAACATAGATGGGACTAGAGGAGATTATGCTGAGTGAAATCAGTCAAGCAGAGAAAGTCAATTATCATATGGTTTCACTTACTTGTGGAGCATAAGGAATAACATGGAAGACATTAGGAAAAGGAAAGGAAAAGTGAATTGGAGGAAGTCTGAGGGAGAGATGAACCATGAGAGACTGTGGATTCTGAGAAACAAACTGAGGGTTTTAGAGGGGAAGAGGTGGTGGATGGGTGAGCCTGGTGGTGGGTATTAAGGAGGGCATGTATTGCATGGAGCACTGGGTGTGATGCATAAACAACGAAGCTTGGAACACTAAAAAAAATAAAATAGGGGCACCTGTGTGGCTCAGTGGGTTAAAGCCTCGCCTTTGGCTCAGGTCATGATCCCAGGGCCTGGGATCAAGCCCCACATCGGGCTCTCTGCTCAGCAGAGAGCCTGCTTCCCTTCCTCTCTCTCTCTGCCTACTTGTGATCTCTGTCAAATAAATAAATAAAATCTTCTAAAAAATAAAGAATAATAAAATTAAGATGTTTTAAAAAAGATTTTATTTATTTATTCCAGAGAGAAAGAGCATGAGCAGGGAAAGGGGCAGAGAGGGAAAAGTAGACTACTCTCTGAGCAGGGAGCCCAACATGGGGATCTATCCCAGGACCCCAGGATCATGACCTGAGCCAAAGGCAGATGCTTAACCAACTGAGCCACACAGGCAACCCTGTCTTTTGCTGTCTTAATGGAAAACCACTGAACTGGAAGAAAAAGACTCAGGGATTTTGAGAAGGTCATGACTTGTAGGGGATGGGAAGATTGTGTAAGTCCTAGTGCTAGCTGATGAGATGAAATGATGAGATGAGTGTCCATGCTTTTTATAAGGGTAGATGGGATCTGGTGGAAATATTGCAAAAAGCCTGTATCCTGAGAGTATAAATTCTGCACTGGGAATGTATATCAAAATCTAAGGAACAAACATTTTTAAATGCAATGTAGCCATACAAGAGGTCAAGAAATCCTTCCTTTTGAATATTTCATACATCAGTTATGCATGAGGCAGCACAAACAATCCTTCACTTTATCGCTTACTGACTCCCTTGTGTCCAACAGGGGCCCTCTCCTGAGGAGTAAGAGATGGTAGGCTACTAGGACCCTCCTCCATACCCCTGTGCCCTCCATCCTCTGGAGATAACCTTCAGAGTAATGAGAGATCTGAGGGCCATCCTCTCCCATGTACACCTTTTACACCATAAAGCAAGTGAAATGGGATGGCAAGGAGTGATGACAGGAGAAATGGGAAAAGTCTCAATTATAGTAACAGCAGGAATAACAATTCTTGAACCCTGAGGCAGATATTGTTGATGTTTACCAGGTAACATTTCGCAAGTTTCATGCAGAAGTTTCTGTGAAAGCAAAAACTCAATTCTTCCAACTTGCCTAATTTATGTCATCTTTGCTTTCCAGTCTCCTTTCTAATTAAACTCCCTTCTCTCATATCTTTTGCCCCTCATTGTGCCCTGTTAACTGATCTCATGGCCTATCTAATACTGATAAAATCTTAGAAATACTTTGCTTCTTTCCCCCCATAGTGTCTGAAAACATGACATCCTAAAACATTTTCCTTATTATCTTTCAATTTCTTCCTCCCTGCTATAATGTCCCATTACACACTAAATTATTCATTTAGACATGTTCCCATATCATTAAATTTCCTCTAGTTTGAGGAGGAGGGTATTGATATGACTGGGGAAAACCATTCATTAAGAACCAATAGACAATAATAATCTTGGTTGTACCAAAAGTTTATTATCTGAATAAATAAAACATATGAACTACCGCATAACACATGGAGATTAATTAAATGTATAGGATGCATTCCTTCATGTCATCTCAGCAAAATAGCCCAGGGATTACATAGTGAGGCCATGGTCAAATCCTCTTTGCATAACATTGGAGTATCATTATGGAGCAATTATTTCTGTCCAAAAGAGAGATCTTCTCTCCACTTTCGGGAAGATTTGGCCTTGTTGGTGGGTGGAAGAAGTCCCCACCCCCACCTATAGAATATAAGACCTGAGGCCCATTTGTTATTCAGTTAGGCAATTTGACCCATCTCTATGACATCTTCTTAGCAAGCTCTCTAATGGCCTATTCAAGATAATTTAGCATCTTTGGTCACTGTATTAATGAATTTCAAATGTAGAAAGTAGATTTTTCAAAAACTTGAGAGAGTGGATGAGAATCCTCCATTCCAGGAGCAATGGCATTCACCACACTTCATAGCTTTGGTTGCTAGGCTGTCATCCTTCAAAAGTAACAAGAAATTCAAGGACTTGGTGAAACTCTTGATCTCCTCCACAGACATGCCAAGCTTCTTGGCAATCACTTCAGATGACTTCTAATTGAAACCAAAATGGCTCTAGTGAAGGTTCAAGCACTTTTCCTGCTGGGAAAAATCAAAGCCATTAAAGCAGGCCATGAAGGCAGTAAATGTCAAAGTAGATAATTTCAGGGCATCCAGCATGATCTTTTCCTTGAAGAAAGCTCTCTTCATCTCAATGGAAATACCAGACAAATTGGGCAACAGGAGCACAAAGGTGTAGTGCTTATGAATAAGGGGCTCCTTCAAGCAGGGTCTCCTCCAGCATTGGGAAATCAAAGTCATCCAGATAAAAGTTGGGAGACCAAGAAGATGCAATGCTCAGGCACTCTAATATTGCTGAGATCAGCCAGGAAGTTTTCTCATATCTGCTGAAGCACTCTCTCCTTTTTGAATGACTTGATTTTCATTTCTCTTCATTATATAAATCACTCTCCACATTGGTTCTAACAAAGTAGAACTTATTGCCAATCTTCTTGATTTGGGGGAGGGCAGCAAAGCAACAGTGAGGTAAAATGGTGGAGAAGAAAGGATGATGAAGAAGTCATAGGTAGGAAATTCCACCATTTCTAGATATGCACGTTGAAGGAAATTGGGCGTTCCAGTTCCGGGCAGGTCCCAGAATGTAACATTGGGATATTTTGGATGTTGATAGGGGGTTTCTTCATGGTATTCCACAATTCCTGCCCATTGAGTCATAGAAAACAATCATCAGCATAGAAAACAAGTAGTTTCTTCTGTAACAGTGGACATAAGCCATCAGGAAAAATTAATGAGAGTAACATAAATAAGTGAGAGAAATGGAATGGGCTGTTGAGACACTGTCATTTCCCTATAAATATGGCTTTTATGGAGAGGGTCCCATTGGAAATCTCACCTAAGGGGAGCTAACTGTGCTGAGACCTCTCAAATGGGACTCCAGCCTGGCTCTTTCTCTGGGCTTCCCCAGTTGATGAGGTTGGATGTTGTAAGTACCTAATTTGATGTAATTTTACCTCATTCTTATTTATTGCCTACTATTACCTTCATCTATGTGTAGATTCCTTTCCTCTTCTATTTCTATTAGGCTTCTATAATAATAGTGAAATTTTGTTCAAAATAAATATAAAAAAGGCAACTCAGGAAATTCCTAAGGTTTCTGAAGCTCTGTGCCAGGAACCAGGGAGAAAAACTAAATATGCTCTAGATTAGACTTCACTCCCCATAGTTTGGGCTGTCAAAGGTTAACAGGGGGGAATATGAGTGTCATTTTCAGGACTCAGGTCTGTGTTCATACTCAGGTCTGAATTCATACTTTGCCTGGCCTGGAGGCTATAGCCTGGTTAGGATGGCCTCTCAGATGTCACTGAGAAGCCTCCTTGTCTGGGTCCTGTGCCCTCTTCTCATTCATGATGCCAAAAACACACCATATCAATGGCCATGGTGGCTTTCAGTTTCCCTTCCTGATAATGGCTGTGTTTCTAGGAAAAGGAGCCCTCAGAACTTTGATTTCACTTTCTATTCTTGGAAATGCAGAGCTCTGCAAGGTGACAGCTGCTTTTTGACTACTGGCCAGATTCCTGTGAGGATGGAGTAGAGGCCAAAGATGATTTAATTCCAGCCAGCTCCTCACAGGCAGTGTAGACATTTGGGGTGACAGTCAGCTCTTTATTCTCTGCAATGACTCCACTGGCACACAGGACCTGTCCCATTGCAAGGTCAGTCCATGCAGAGGAGTGCTCCTGCTGTGGGCTGTAGGGAGCATTTCAACTCAGCATTTCCTGTGCTTCCTGGAGACACATTCAGAGCTCAACTCTGACACCAGAAGTATCCTTTCATTCAGGAGATGGTAAGCAAGAAGTCACTTTGGATTGAGTGCAGGTCTAAAAATAGAATTATAAATCTGTATCCTGAGGTTGGGAGAGTCTGCATGGTTGAGTTTGGGTTCTGTGTACTTGAAAGTCTAAGGGGCAAGACATCTGGTGCATGGCTTAAGCCAGTTAGAGAATTTAACTATTTGGGCCATTTTCAGAGGCCAGTTGGAGAACAGACTTTATTCCTGTGAGCTGCAGTAGGATCATGTGAATGTCAGGGCTGTCAGTGTCTAGGACTTTCCTCAAGAACTTCTAGATAAGACAGCCCTCTTTTCATGCCTAAATACTTTCCTTGGGGAGACAATGCACTATGATTGGCTTTATTAAATGAGTCATGAATTAGCAGCATGTTATCTAGCAAATATAGAGGATCTCCACGGAGCTGTAGGAAAGGAAACATTTTAAAGGAAGAAAGAAAGGGGGGCAAAAAGAAATTATTAGCAAAGAAGCCATTGTTTTAGTCAGGACGGCTCTCCCGATGCAGGGCTCAATCCCAGAATTCTTGATTCATGACCTGAGCTGAAGGCAGAGGCTTTAACCCACTGAGCCACCCAGGCACCCCAATCAGGGGATATCTTATTGTTAAGAGAATCTTTGGGGGAGGAGTCAAGATGACAGAGAAGTAGCAGGCTGAGATGACATCAGGCAGCAGAAGATCAGCTAGATAGCCTATCAAACCATGCCGAACACCTATGAATCCAACAGGAGATCGAAGAGAAGAAAAACAACAATTCTAGAAACAGAAAATTGACCACTTTCTAAAAGGTAGGGCCAGCGGAGAAGTGAATCCAACTCAAGGGGAAGATAGACCCCAGGGGGAGGGGCCGGCTCCCGGCAAGCGGCGGAGCACAAAATCAGGACTTTTAAAAGTCTGCTCCACAGAGGGACATCGCTCCAGAGGCTAAACTGGGGTGAAGACCTCACCGGGACAGCGTGGACTCAGGTCCCCCGGGGTCACAGAAGGATCGGGGGTATCTGAGTGTCGCAGAGTGCACAGGTATTAGAGCGGGGAAGCCGGCTGTGGAGACACAGCCGAGGTTTCCTAGAGCCGTGTTCTGTGACACGGGCCGATGCTCTGTGACACGGGCTGGTGCTCTGTGCGAGGGGTCCCCACAAGATCCAGGGAGACTCTGACCCGGGAGAGCTCAGGGATCTACGGGGTTCGGAGACTCCAGGTGGGACTCTGCCAGAGACAAAGACGCTTGGTCACAGGCTGGGTGAGCTCGGAGCACAGCCAGAAGCCAGTGAGACGGGACTGATTACACATGATTTTCTCCAGGTGCGGCCGGAGGCTGGGGAGACGGGAATGATTAAACACTTTTCTCTGAAGGCGCACTGAAGACTGGGGCCCCTAGTTCTTGGCTCCTCCAAACCAGAGATTGGGAGGCTGCCATTGTCATTCCCGTCCTCCGGAATTCTACGGAAAACGTTCAGGGAACAAAAGCTCCCGAAAGCAAACCTGAGAGGATTACTTAGCCCGTCCCCTGGTAAGGGCGGTACAATTCCGCCTGGGGCAGAGACACTTGAGAATCTCTACAACAGTCCCCTCCCCCAGAAGATCAACAAGAAATCCAGCCAAGACCAAGTTCACTTAACAAGGAGAACAGCGGATTGTTATCTGGACAAAATGACAAGGCGGAAAAACTCACCACAAAAAAAAGAACAGGAGGCAGGACCGAAGGCTAGGGACCTAATCAATACAGACATTGCTAATATGTCAGATCTGGAATTCAGGATGATGATTCTCAAGGTTCTAGCCAGGCTCGAAAAAGGCATGGAAGATATTAGAGAAACCCTGTCGGGAGAAATAAAAGCCCTTTCTGGAGAAATAAAAGAACTAAAATCTAATCAAGTTGAAATAAAAAAAGCTATTAATGAGGTGCAATCAAAAATGGAGGCTCTTACTGCTAGGATAAATGAGGCAGAAGAATTGGTGATGTAGAAGACCAAATGACAGAGAATAAAGAAGCTGAGCAAAAGAGAGACAAACAACTACTGGACCACAAGGGGAGAATTCGAGAGATAAGTGATGCTATAAGATGAAACAACATTAGAATAATTGGGATTCCAGAAGAAGAAGAAAGAGAAATAGGAGCAGAAGGTATACTGGAGAGGATTATTGTAGAGAATTTCCCTAATATAGCAAGGGGAACAAGCATCAAAATCCAGGAGGTGCAGAGAACACCCCTCAAAATCAATAGGAATTGGTCCACACCCCGCCATCTAATAGTAAAATTTACAAGTCTTAGCGACAAAGAGAAAATCCTGAAAGCAACACGGGACAAGAAGTCTGTAACATACAATGGTAAAAATATTAGATTAGCAGCAGACTTATCCACAGAGACCTGGCAGGCCAGAAAGAACTGGCATGATATATTCAGAGCACTAAACGAGAAAAACATGCAGCCAAGAATACTTTATCCAGCTAGGTTATCATTGAAAATAGAAGGAGAGATAAACGCTTCTAGGACAAACAAAAACTGAAAGACTTTGTAAACACCAAACCAGCTCTACAGGAAATATTGAAAAGGGTCCTCTAAGCAAAGAGAGACCCTAAAAGTATTATCAGAAAGGAACAGAGATAATATACAGTAACAATAACCTTACAGGCAATACAATGGCACTAAATTCATATCTCTCAATAGTTACCCTGAATGTAAATGGGCTAAATGCCCCAATCAAAAGACACAGGGTTTCAGAATGGAAAAAAAACAAAACCCATCAATATGCTGCCTGCAAGAAACTCGTTTTAGACCTGAAGACACCTCCAGATTGAAAGTGAGGGGGTGGAAAACAATTTACCATGCTAATGGACATCAGAAGAAAGCTGGGGTGGCAATCCTTAGATCAATTAGATTTTAAGCCAAAGACTATAATAAGAGATGAGGAAGCACACTATATCATACTCAAAGGGTCTCTCCAACAAGAAGATCTAACAATTTTAAATATCTATGCCCCTAACATAGGAGCAGCCAACTATATAAACCAATTAATAACAAAATCAAAGAAACACATTGACAAGAATACAATAATAGTTGGAGACTTTAACACACCACACACTGAAATGGACAGATCATCCAAGCAAAAGATCAACAAGGAAATAAAGGTCTTAAATGACACACTGGACCAGATGGACATCATAGATATATTCAGAACATTCCATCCCAAAGCAACAGAATACACATTCTTCTCTAGTGCCCATGGAACATTCTCCAGAATAGATCACATCCTGGGTCATAAATCAGGTCTCAACCGGTATCAAAAGATTGGGATCATTCCCTGCATATTTTCAGACCACAATGCTCTGAAGCTAGAACTCAGTCATTTGGAAATTTGGAAAGAACCCAAATGCATGGAGACTAAGAGCATCCTTCTAAGGAATGAATGGGTCAACCAGGAAATTAAAGAAGAATTGAAAAAAAACCATGGAAACAAATGATAATGAAAACACAATGGTCCAAAACCTGTGGGACACAGCAAAGGCAGTCCTGAGAGTAAAATATATAGTGATACAAGCCTATCTCAAGAAACAGGAAAGGTCTCAAATACACAACCTAACCCTACACCTAAAGGAGCTCGAGAAAGAACAACAAAGAAAGCCTAAACCCAGCAGGAGAAGAGAAATAATAAAGATCAAAGCAGAAATCAATGAAATAGAAACCAAAAAAACAATAGAACAAATCAATGAAACTAGGAGCTGGTTCTTTGAAAGAATTAATAAGATTGATAAACCCCTGGCCAGACTTATCCAAAAGAAAAGAGAAAGGGCCCAAATAAATAAAATCATGAATGAAAGAGGAGAGATCACAACCAACACCAAAGAAATACAAACAATCATAAGCACATATTATGAGCAACTCTATGCCAACAAATTTGACAATCTGGAAGAAATGGATGCTTTCCTAGAGACATATCAACTGCCAAAACTGAACCAGGAAGAAATAGAAAACCTGAATAGGCCCATCACCAGTAAGGAGATTGAAACAGTCATCCAAAATCTCCAAACAAACAAAAGCCCAGGGCCAGATGGCTTCCCAGGGGAATTCTACCAAACATTTAAAGAAGAATTAATTCCTATTCTCCTGAAACTGTTCCAAAAAATAGAAATGGAAGGAAAACTTCCAAACTCATTTTATGAGGCCAGCATCACCTTGATCCCCAAACCAGACAAGGATCCCATCAAAAAAGAGAATTACAGACCAATATCCTTGATGAACACAGATGCGAAAATTCTCACCAAAATACTAGCCAATAGGATCCAACAGTACATTAAAAGGATTATTCACCACGACCAAGTGGGATTTATTCCAGGGCAGCAGGGTTGGTTCAACATCCGCAAATCAATCAATGTGATACA